>VXAU01005350.1:242401-257345 GCA_013399695.1 Formicarius rufipectus
CGGGGACGGGACGGGGACGGGGACGGGGACGGGACGGGACGGGCGGCCGGGCCCGGCGAGGGCGGCTCGGCTCAGCACCGCCACACGGGGGCGGCCATCTTGCGCGGCCCACAATGCCCCGCGCTACGGCGCGCCGCGCGGGACACGCCGCGTTGCCGCGGGGACGGCTCGTTGCCGTGGGGACGGCGCGTTGCTATGGGGACGGCGCGTTGCTATGGGGACGGCGCGGGATGGAGCGGGATCGCAGAATCCCGGGATCACTAAGCTTGGAAAAGCCCTCCCAGCCCACGGAGCCCACCNCCGTGCCCGATGCCCACCCTGTCCCCCAGCCCAGAGCACTGAGTGCCACGGCCAGTCCTGCCTTGGGCACTTCCAAGGCTGGGCACTCCAAATCTCCCTGGGCAGCCGCTGCCAGGGCCTGACCACCCTTTCCATGGGGAAATTCCTCCCGATGCCCACCCTGCTCCTCCCCTGGCACAGTCTGAGGCTGCTCCCTCTGCTCCTATCCCTGTTCCCTGGACGCCCTCCAGCTCCCCCCTCCTGGCAGGGACTTGCAGAGCCAGAAGTTCCCCCCTGAGCCTCCTTTTCTCCAGGTTGAGCCCCCCCAGCTCTCCCAGCCCCTCCTGCTGCTCCAGCCCCTTCTCTGGACATGCTCCAGCCCCTCAGTGTTCTTCTTGATGAGAGGCCCAGGACCGGACACAGCCCTCGAGGGGCCTCAGCGGTGGCAGCACAGGGGACAGTCCCTGTCCTGGGGCTGTGACACACCATGGCTGGGACAGGCCAGGAGCCAGTGCCCACTTGGGCCCAATATTGACCCCTGGGGTCAAGGTCACTGATACCTTCAGGATGCCCAAAAATGAATACATGAAACAAATCAACACACCCTGGGTTTGCATGCCCTGGGGCAGCACAGGACTGACAGCACCTCACATCCATCCACCCAGACCAACTGCCCTGCAGTTACAGTTCTGATGAGCTTCATCTTAAATAACAATAAAAATCAACCCCTGACACCAAGCTGCTGGTTCAGAGCAGTGAGAGCCTTGCACTGGTGTTGTGGTGTCCCCAAACACACCCAGGCACGGGTACCAGTCCAACATTTCCCTTCTTGGACCTCTCTTCACTTTGGGCTGTGTGGTCCTTTATACCAGGGCAAAAAAAGCAGGACAGTGGTGAAACTGGGCAAGAGCCCCAGCAGAGCTGTCTGATCCATGTGCACTCCTGTATGAGGAAACGCAAGTGCAGAATTTCAGGGACAGATCCTCCTTGCTTCCAAACTGAAGGTTAATGAATATCAAATATTGCTGCTAATGAAGTTCCTCAGTGTTTGCTCCTGGCAGTAATGGAGCCCAACTACCTTCATATCTCTAATATTTGAAGGCGTAAAAAATGATTTCAAAGTAGAAATCAAAGAATACCCATGTAATTTGATTTACAGAACCATTAATTTTCATTAATACTTTCCATGTGTTTACACTGCGGAATATTTTAAATGCAAGACCTTTCCTTACAATATATTGGAATAGAATGCTTCGTGGGGAGGCCAATGTTTGCTTTTGCTCCTTCCATTCCCTGGCAGAGCTGATTCATTGCCTCATGGTGCTTTATGCTGATGGCTGATCACAACTGCATGATTGTTATGGGGATGAAGAACTGCCAGGGTGTGCAAAATGCTTGTGGTTGTGTTTCTGCTAACCTTTAATGAATTCCTCAATGGCAGCTATGCAGAATCATAGGACTGTGGAATCCTGGAATGCTTGGGGTTGGGAGGGACCTTAAAGATCATTCGGTTCCAACACTCTGCCGAGGAAGGGTTGGGAGTAACAAGCCCAACATGCCACCTGAAAAATTCCCAGCCCCTGGAGCCAGTGATTCCTTCCCTGTGGGACTGGGAACCATCAGCAGACCTCCCCCTCAGCCCTGCTTCCCGGGAGGACCTCAGTCTGGACCTGCAGCTCTCCACCCCCTCCTGTTTAATTGCTTCCTTTCTCGGCCCCGCTGGGCTGGATTCCCTGTTGCCAGCTGCTCTGTACCAAAGGCAGTGTGTGGTACCTGCTGCTGCCATCAGGACCCCCATTTCCATGCAAAGTCAACCCTCTGCCCCAGGTTTTGGGCAGGATAACAGATTAAATTGACCCCTTGTTCCTAGGGAACCCAGGGAGTGGAAACATGACGTCGGGTAAGGCACAGTCAGTGATGCCCTAAACCCAAAATGCAGGATTATCTTCCAGAAACACACTTGGACACATTCTCCCACCCGTCACTCTTTTTAATGAAAAATCCTCCTATCTCAGGCTCCACCAGTGTCCTTTGTTTTGTCTTATTCAGCCACCTAATTCTAATTCCACTTTTGGGCAGGAAGAAATAAAGATATGGAAAGAAGAATGTTACTCATAAATATCGAGAGAGATCTTATCTTTTGATTTCATTAGTCAAATTCACGGTCACCAAGTGAATCACAGTCAGATGCAAAGGTCTGTGCCCAGAGCCACCTTTTCCCAGGCTCCAGGGGCAGGTGTTTGCCTTCCTGTGTGTGCAGGTGACCATGTCCTTCCCCACACGCAGCCTCTGAGGCCAGCACTGTTTGCACTGCCACACCTGGGGTTGTTTTAGGCATTTAGGGGTCCCAACAACAGGGTTTGTTCTAACACTTCAATCAGGGGAGCTTTATAGCCTAAAGACACTAGGTAAAATATTTATTAGGAAGAATATCTATTTTTAACCAAGTCTGATTTCAGTTCCATTATTTATGCATGTGCAGCACACAGACTTCCTTCCTCACAGTGAATGTGAATCAAAGACTTGGGGCTGGGGATGGGAAGTGGAGCCTGGGGAGGGTGGGGAGGCAGGTGAGAAGGGGGCGGGGGGTGTTCTGTGCCAAATCCAATCCAAATCAAAAACATGATTCATAAAATTGACTCTTCATCTCGTAGAAGAATCCCAGTGACCTCGTCTGCCAGACAGAACAGACGTGTCTATTCCTGGCACTGCCATGCTCTTCCCAACTGGCTTCCTTTAAATCCAGGGGGAGGGAAGGGTGTGCTCACACGGGCACTGGCAGAGGCAGCACTCGGAGCATTAAACCTGCCAGGTGGGGCTCAGCAGAGCACCTGCCCCCTGCCACGAGCACCCCCGGGCAGGGTGAGCAATTCCAGCCTTCCCAGCACAGGCACCTGTGCAGCTGGGGGCAACAGAAACCATGACAAGAACTAGATGGAGAATCACAGAGTCGTTCAGTTTAGGAAAGCCCTGTGAGGCCATCGAGTCCAACCATTCCCTCAGCACTGCCAAGGCAGCCTTGTGACCCTCCAGGGATGAAGACTCCACCACTGCCCTGGGCAGTCCATGACAGGGCTGGACAAACCTTTCAGGGAAAAAGTTGTCCCTGATATCCAACCTAAACATCCCCTGGCACAGCTTGAGGCCATTTCCTCTTGCCCTGTCCCTTGTTCCCTGGGAGCAGAGCCCGACCCCCACCTGTCTCCACCCTCTTGTCAGGGCCATGGAGAGAGCGAGAAGGTCCCCCTTGAGTTTCCTTTTCTCGTGCCAGTTGTTCTGCAGTGCCCCAGGACAGTAAAAATGCTTTAAAAAAATGGGACATGTAAAATGGGTGCAAAGCAGCACCTTAATAAGCAGCATTCATTGGGAATATGATTTGGGTTTGTCTTCTCACATTGAAAAGGCCAGAATAAATGTTAGGTCAAAAATCTCTCCTCGTCCTTTTAGTGGAAGAAACACTTTGGCATCAGAAGAAATTTTTCACCAAGGAAGAAGACAGAGGGAGCAAGAAGAGGTGATGCTGCCACTGAAAGCAGAAAATTTGAGAGTTCTATCTTTTCTCTTTGCCTCCACTGAACTAAAAAAGGCCAAGTTTCTTGATGAATCAGTAGCTGTAGAGTTTAGTTAATGAGTGTATTTGACATCCTCGGATACCATGCAGTGCACAAGTGAGAAGTCATTTAGACCGTGAAGGAACCGCCACGTTTCACTCCAAAGGCAACTCTAGTTCACCACAAATGTAAAGATTTCTGTGTTCCCACTGGCACAGGGGAGACTTAAATGACCCCTCTGAAGACTGACAAAAATTGGCTGCTTAATGGAGCTGTTTTTCTCATAAAGCCTGAGTGAAGCTGCACTCAATACATTGGGGATGCGATAGATTGGGTAGTTTTAGGAGCTGTTAATAGAGTTCTTAAACTCCCGGCCATCCATCTCCATGAACAGCGTTCCAGACCTGCAAGCTCATTTGTTATCATTATCTCCCTTTGTCTCCAAGCAGTCCAGATAATTTGCGAGGTTATCGGGCTATGTGTATTTAAAAACACGTGATAGATGTCACCTCTGCAGATATTCTCTGCTTTTCTCATTATTAAGCACAGAAGTGTTTCCTTAAACATTATGTCTCTGTTAGAGATGAGTATCAACTCTGACTCAGCGACAAAACCAGCCCAATGCACTGGAAATAGGAGCCAGGGAACTCAGCTGGCTCCTGTTTCCAGCCTGGCAAAAGCATTCAGCCCAAAAGTCCTGGTTTCTGGTGTATGTTTGTGCAAGCCCCTTGCCAAGCACCCCTTCCTGTGGGGCAGCACCTGACACTCCCTTTGGCCACAGCAGACCTGGCCGGTAGGAAATAAATCAGCATTTTACAGAAAGTTCTCCTGCTGCCTCCACCTGGGCCTTGGGAATGTGAAAACTGTTCCATGGAGCTGTTTGGAATTGCCAGTGCAACAGTGCAGAGATTGCTTCGGAATCAGAACCAGAATTGGTTTTGTTTGGTTATGTGTGATAAGAGAGAGAAAAACCATGACACTTGGATCCCACCAAATGGAGAAATCCAGCCCAATCTGGCCCATGGAGTGTCAATCAATACTGTTTTAGATGAAGAAATGCAAAAATCTCTTCCTACACCTGGGAAATGCAATTACCCATGGAATCTGCATGTTTTTCTAGTCCTCTTTTTACATTCCCACGAAATACATCAGTAGAAACCTTTTCCTTATGCCTAGGATATTTCAAACCCAGATTCCTGATGCAGAGTGACACAGTGATCAACATCTATTTCTTAAGTCTTGGTGGGTTTCATGGTTCATGTGTTTGCTGCTGAAATTCAGTGGGTTTCTAAGAAATTGTATGACTAGTTTGATTACACTTTATGGCAGTGGGATGCACATACACACAAGTGTCTCTTCTGTCACTTACACCAGGGAGTACCCACCCAGCTGGGAAGAAAGCCTTTCCTACAAAATAGGCACTATATAAATCTAAAGTGTGAATTTATAGCAGACTAATGACTTCCCATTAACCTGCTCATTGAAAATTAGGCTGTGGCAAGAACAAGAGGCTGACTCCATTTCCAAAGCCCACGCCGAGAGTTTTCATCCCTGGAAGCACTGCAGCAGAGCCAGCATACTCTGAATGTATAACTTAGTTTGTTTTGCATTTCCCATGCAGAAAAGCCCTGAGAAGTCACAGCACGAGGCAATCCCCCCAGACCTCCCTGTGACAAGGGGAAGCAAAGCTGGGCAGCACCAGCCTTTGGCAGCTGGGATGGCTTTGCAATTCCAGTGCCAGAGACAAGAAACCGAAGGTTCTCTGCTCCAGGTGTGCAGGAGTTTTGCCAGCCCATCTTTTACCCCTAAAAGAGATGGTGTTCAGGCTCCCACCCCCATCCCAGTGGGGTTCAGAGCTGGCTGGGCACCTGCCATCCCCTGCATCTTCAGCTCAAGAAGCGCCAGCTGCACACAGCAGCCAAAACGTCTGGAGCTTCACTTACTGCCTGGAAGTAGCTTCTGTGCCTTTCCAGTTACACTCTCAGCAGCTTCTTGAGCCTCCAGCCTTGTCCAGGAACCGCTGCCATCCCCAGCACTGTTGCAGCCCTGCCAGCAGAGAATCTCAGTGTCCTGACAGCCCCTCTCCCCACTAAAAGCTGCACTTGAGCTCAGGGTCAGCCCTCAAAGCACAAAGGGATTCCCGATGCCTTATAGCATTTTGATCTATCCTCCTTTAAAACCTTCTGTGTTTTAACTCTGAACCATTATGAGCACAAACATGAATTGGCAGTGGCACAGATGATCAGATCCCTCACCTACCACCAGTGTTCCTCACTCTGGAAAGTGCTGCTTCTGCAGAGCCTCACTGTCTCTGCCCCAGCTCCTCCCTGGTGGGAGCGGGTGCCAGCACAGAACTCCCATGTCCTGGGCTGGCCCTGTCCCTGCTCCTGCACACACACCTGCCTGACCCAGCCTGGCCTTCCATCTGCCTCATGCACATATGAACTCCTTCCAGGCTTGTCCTGCCATGCATCTATCCCTCCCCCTGCTCCACCCCAAAGGTGGGCATGGAAGCATTGCCAGTCTCCACAGACATGTTTTGGGGTTGTGTGCCAAGGTTTTGGCAGTGGGGGGGTCAGAGGGGTGACTTCTTTGACCCGTGGAGGAGCCCACGCTGGAGCAGAAGGCAGAGTGTGAGGAGTCCTCTCCCAGAGGAGGAAGGAGCACCAGGCACATCACAGGATGAACTGATCCCAGCCCCCGTTTCCTGTCCCTCTCCACTGCTGGGGGAAGGAAGGAGAGAATTTAGGAGTGAAGAAGAGCCCAGGAAGAAGGGAGATGAAGGGGAAGGTATTTTAAGATTTAGTTTTTATTTCTCATTATCCTACTCTGATTGGTAATAAACTAATTTCCCCAAGTCCTGTCTGTTTGCCTGCAACATTGATTGCTGAGTGATCTCTCCCTGCCCTTATGTCACTCCATGAGCCTTTTGCTCTATTTTCCCTCCCCCTCAGCTGAGGAGGAGAGCGATGGAGAAGCTTTGGGGGCACCTGGTGTCCCACCTGGGTCAACCCCCCACAGCACATCAACAGATCAGAGGACAGAGCGTGGGAGAAAGGGAGCAAGAGACTGCAAAATAATAAATAGTCATGGAAAAAACTAGGGCACAGCAGTGTCACTGCTTTTGATGTTTCCTTCTCATCCTACCCTGTCTCTTCTCCCATGAAAAGGGAATGCTGCAAGGTGGGAAGAAACCCCAGAGCAACAGGGACACCGAGCTGTGCCTGTTCAGAAGCACCAGCAGGATTACAGATAAATATTGAAGCTATCAAAGAAGCTTAAGGGATTTAGGAACCCACTCCCCATTATTATCCTCACCAGGGGGAGGGGAAGCGATCTCTGCAGACACCACAGCAACCACCAACACGGAGCTGACCCCTCAAACACCCCACTCTGGATGCGAATTTTTGTTGGACGAGGGGAAAAAAATGACAAACGTGGTTTTTATACACACAGAGTCACCCCTTGTCACTCGTGGGTGACAATGCGAGAGGCCAAGCCCTGCGAGACCCCACAACCCCCCCAGGGACCGTCCCTGTGGCACAGCCAGGACAGGGGTGGGCAGGACCGGGGGGTCCGTGTCCTGCCGGAGAGCTGGGACCCATCCCACAGCCAGCATCCCCCTTACTGCAGGGAAATCCTGACAGAGCCGCAAAGCGCCTTTGAGGGATGGTCTGGAAGGAAACGCCGCTGGTCCTTCTGACGTGTGTGAGTGCAGACAGGGGGGAATTCCTGTACGAATCGATTCGGAGGCGGCGGGCGGATGTGGGATGCGGGAACTGCCTCCATTCAGCTCCTGCTGAGGAGGCGGCACAGCAAACCCTCATTAACAAAACATGACACGGCCCCGCTCGCGTCCGCTGCCGGCAGGGAGAGTCGGCATTCCCACCAGTGCGGAGCGGGTCTGGGATCGACAAAGGCAGCGGCAGCAGCAGCAGCAGCAGCAGCAGCAGCCTGGACTGCCCGGCTCACAGCTCCGGGCTTCCAGCCACGCTCCCACCCCGCAGCCCCGGGCATGGCACGCATCCCTCTCATTCCACGCTCCCATCCCGCACACATCCCTCTCATTCCACACTCCCATCCCGCACACATCCCTCTCATTCCACACTCCCATGGCACACATCCCTCTCATTCCACGCTCCCATCCCCAACACATCCCTCTCATTCCATGCTCCCATCCCGCCCACATCCCTCTCATTCCACGCTCCCATGGCACACATCCCTCTCATTCCACGCTCCCATCCCGCACACATCCCTCTCATTCCACGCTCCCATCCCGCACACATCCCTCTCATTCCACGCTCCCATGGCACACATTCCTCGTTCTGTGCCCCTTGGGTGTTACATTCTCCTTAACCCAAAACCTCCCCCCAGATGGGCACATGTGGGGCACAGCGAGGATGGGCTGAGGCCTTTTCTGGGCTGATCACAGACACAGGTTAATTCTGTACTCAGATGTAAACCCCTCATCTGGCAGGAGCCCAACAGGACCCAGCAGAGCCTCATGCCAAGCCTGAGCTCCCCTCTGCTCTGGTCCAGCACCGGATTCCTGTGCAGGGATTATCACCATCATCCCGAGCCCCTTCTGCAGCTCTCCCTGCAATTTTGGCTAATGCAAGCTCAGCCCTCCAGCAGCCAGAATGGTTTCTCTGCTACACTTTTAAGGGAATGCTGCAGTTTTAAACCACAAATTAAATTTTTAATGAAACTTCATAACTGTTGTACCCAAATGTAATGTAATATTGATAGGAACTGTGCATCCAGCTAGCATGAGATTGCCCTAGAAAGCTTTTTAGGATGTTATGCAATATAGAGCTAAATTAATTATTTGTAATGAAAGAAGCTGTGTCCCTATAGCATCACAGAAACCTACTAGTACAGAGACCACACTCCTCATTCTCACTGGGTGTAAATGTCAGGCAATTTAGGAGGAAACTGACTTTTGAGATGGTAACAGTGAAAGAACAGGAAGGGAAAAAGGGGAGAGAATGAATGTGTGAGAGAGGGAGAGAAACAGAGAGGGAGAGATCTGCAAAGGAAGACTGCAGCAAAATGCAGCAAAATTCCCAACGCCAGTCCAAAGTGTGTCTGCCACAGACGGGAATACTCCACCTCACATGTGGTGTCTGCACTGGCTGCACTCGTGCCCAAGCTGCTCCAGTGACAGCTGTACAGCTTAGAAGGGACAATAAGAAATATTCTCCATATGCACTATTCTCAAACAGAACCAGGGAGCAGCTCGGAGCTGTGGGCTGGTTCACTACACCTGGGCCATCTGCAGAAGGGAAAGGGCTTTGAAGCCGCTCACATCTGGGCTCTGCACAGCCAGCGGTGTTGGGACCAGAGAGTGTCCTTGCTGCAATTTCCCTGAGAACAAGCCTTTATATTAAAAAAAAAATTTAAAAAACCCAACAAAACAGTCTTGTAGCCACTGCCACATCCTGCTTGGAGACCATTGGGGATCGGGGATGCATGGCCAGGGGCTGGAGTGGATGATCCCTCCAGGAACCTCAGCAACAACAGGGGCACAACCAGCAGCTCCATGCACAAACAAAAGGAGCTGGGCTTCTCACTCAGTGAAATGTACCCATTGCTATTTCCCATCGCAAAACTGACTCCATCTCATAATGGATCATATTGTTCCCACTCGGCACAGGAGACTTAAATGCGGAATCAGCATCACCCCACAGGAGATGGTTTATGTACAGCAGGCTGCACAGGCAGGAGAGAGAGCTTCCACTGCCTGCTCCCTGGGGCCCCAGCTCCTGGGATTAAAGAGATTTGTCCACTTTAAAAACTGTCCTTTCTGCATTTGTAATTCTGCTGTTCCCACACAAAGGTTAGTGTCAACCAGACGGAATATTTACACCCCTCACCTCTGTGCTGGCAGAGGGCACAGGCAGCCAGGGCTGCCCTGGGGGGAGCACCCCCGGCTGTCCACAATGATCCTCACCCATCACAAATACAAATGTGCCTGCTGGCTCCTGTTCAGAGCTAAATCATCTCCGAGGGTCCTTGAGAGCTGTGCTCAGCTCTTTTCAGCTACAGAGCCATAAATCAGCTGCTACCGAGCGCTTGGGAAAAGGCAAGAGAAGAGTTAAAAATAATAGGGGCTCCATTATTCCATTACAGCCACACAGCTCCTAAATCTACAGAAGCAATAACAGATCCTACTGCATGATTCAGTGATTCTGGAAAAGCTAAAATCTTGATCATATTTTCTAGTTCTTTCTTTGCATTAGGAGCCACGGAGGTTATTTTGCTTATCTTTTGTAGCGCAGCTTTGTTGTTTTTCCCTACCCAGGCATTTCCGTGGTCTCCATCACCATAGTATCCGAGTGTTTATCTTATTGCATTTGTCACCTTGGTCTCATCTCTGCATAATGTGCAATGGATGACAAAAGATTCCGAGGTAAATTGGTTCAGTGACACACACAGCTCTGTCAGGACCGTGCAGATGTTATCAGCAGTGGGACCCGGCTCTGCTGCCTCTCAGACCGGTTTACACTGGTGTAATTCTATTGCCTGCAGTAACATTATTTTTGGGTTGCGTTCCTGCCTGTGGCAGAAGGATTAGACCTGCAGTCTTTTCAGCCTTTTCCATAGCATCCCTTTGCTAAAAAAACCAAAACCAATTCCAAACCAAAAAAAGCATGGAAGGGAGACTAGTCTGCCCAGTAAATCCCACCCTGCCTGTCCCCTCCTTATCTCCCCTCTGCCCCATTCCTGTTGCACTGAAATGTTGTACAGCAGAGAGCCAACAGCAGGGACAGTAACCAGGACAATAAAGCCAGAAGGGAAAAACCAAGTGGAAATACAGATTTTCAACCAGAATTTCATGCAGCAAAGCAAGTGAGCAGCCCGAGGTGTGAGCAGCACCAGAGAGGACCTCCTCATGGCTTTCAGGGACTCTGAACTGAGATCCAGGAGTGTTAGAAGACAACTCTTTGCAGTCCCCATGAGGACTAGGACAGGTTGGATGGAGGCAGTAACAAAAGCACCTAAAGGATGCCCATGAAGGTGCCCAAAGGTGCTGAACACCCCAGCACCAGTCCAGACTTCTTGGACTCTTTTGCCCCAGTGCTGCCCTGGATTCCCTGGGCTGGCATCAGTGGACAGACCCAGCTACAGCAAAGCATCAGAGGGGTTGCCAACCTGCCATTCTCTTTCTCCCCTCAACACCAAGCCCCTGGGTTTGGCCATAAAATGCTGCTTCAACCCACAGAACACAGCCAGATGGAGAAAGGGCCTCCCAAGGGCAGCTGAAGCATCCTTGAGGAGGGAGCACTCCATGCTAAGGCAGTGGGTCACAAGCCCCTAAGGGCTGAATAAACACCTGCCACAGCAAAGGCATCAAACTCAGTCACAGGTACCACCATGAGCAGCTCAGGGTGCTCCAGCCCTGGTGAGGGCTACTCAGGCCCAGTCCAGAGACGAGATCAAAGGGGAAAGGACCATGGAGTGGTGGTGTTTTATCTTTTGCAGATCTGTGGACTGAAAGCCTTTGTATTTTACTGACCCACTTCACTAATCAAAATTAATTGCTTCATATTTCACAGGATAACTTGGCATTATGTAAATACTCTCAGCCATATGTGCTGCTGTGGTGCTGGGCAAGCCAAGCTGTGAGCTGAGCCGAGGGGACCACACTCCAGCATTTCCCCCCACAGGCTGCTCTCCAGGTCAAGTATTTCCTATCATGACACACCACCACGTAGGGAAGACAAGGATAAAGCCAACAGGCAGGGGAAGCTCAGGGACCTGGGGCTGGGGAGCCAGGATGGTCCCACTCATGCTCAGGTGTGTTGGCCAAGGGCAGGACATTGGGAACACGGGCAGAGGGACACTGCAGACTCGCTGCTCCAGGGCTGAAAGGCAATCAGCCTTGGCTGAAGCACTGAAGATGAGCAAAGTGACAATTCCAACAGCCACGAGCTATTTCCACCAAGGACAGATCCGGCTGTTACCTGGGAGTTTTTTCCCTGATTAAAAAAGAAGCAAAGCAGCGACTGCTCCCCCGTGCCCACAGAGGAGCCGGGCACAGGTGGGTGCACCTGATCCCCGAGGACACACAGCCCCTGGGGCTGCCCTGGCTGCAGCGCACCCGTGTCCTCCCCACGGAGCCCCGCCGTGGCTGCGGGCTGTCCTCCCGGGGCGGGGGGACCGGCACAGCCCCGGGCAGGGCACGGGAACGGCACCGAGCCCCGTGAGCTCCCGGACGGCGCAGGGACCCCCGNCCACGGCACACACAGCGCGGGGCACCCCCCGCACACGCACACCCCGTGCACACACGTGTACACACACATACACAGCCACACACACGCGTGCACACACACACACAGAGCCACACACACGTGTACACACATACACACCCCCACACACACCCCCGCACCCCGCACATACTCCCGCACACCCCGCGCTGCACGATCCCCTCTACCCACGCGCGCCGCCCACTCCCGCGCCCATCCGCGCTCCCGCCCCCGACACACGCGGCTCCCCCGCACTCACACGGGCACGGAACGCACTCACACACTCACGGACACGCGCACACTGCCTCGCTCTCTATCACGCTCTCTCTCACACACACACTCATTCCCTCTCTCTCACACAATCGCCCTCTCTCACTCATTCCGTCTCTCACAAACACTCTCCCTCTCACACACTCTCTCTCTCACTCATTCCCTCTCTCTCACACACTCTCACTCATTCCCTCTCTCACACACTCTCTCCCTCTCACACTCATTCCCTCTCTCACACACACTCACTCACTTCCTCTCTCACACTNTCATTCCTTCTCTCTCTCTCACACACTCTCACTCATTGCCTCTCACACACTCTCTCACGCCGCTCCCCGTGGGTCCCCCCCCGTCGCGGGCCGGGATTCCACGCTCCGTGACGCGCCGCGAGCCCCGCCCGGGCGCTATAAAAGCGCTGTAGAAGCGGCGGCGCCGCAGCGGAGCCGGAGCCGGCCCGGGGCGAGCGGAGCCGAGCGGAGCCATGGCCGGGGGGCCGCCCGGCAGCCGCTGCCTCCTCCCGCTGCTGCTGCTGCTGCTGCCGCTCGGGCCGGCGCTCGGGCAGGGCCTGGGCCAGACCCGCTTCATCTGCACCTCCGTGCCGCTGGACGGGGACGTGTGCGCCGCCTCCGCGCTGGGCACCGGCTCGGCCGAGGAGCTGAAGGGCACCGTGCTGCAGCTGCGGGAGACGGTGCTGCAGCAGAAGGAGACCATCATGAACCAGAAGGAGACGATCCGCGAGCTGACGGCCAAGCTTGGCCGCTGCGAGAGCCAGAGCGTGCTGGAGCTGCCCGGAGAGGCCAAGGGCAGGAAGGGCTTCGCTAAGAACACCATGGGAGACCTGTCGCGGCCGCCCGCCGCCGAGACCCTCAGCCAGCTGGGGCAGACGCTGCAGTCCCTGAAAACCCGGCTGGAAAACCTGGAGGTACGCGAGGAGACCCGGGGAGCGGGCACCGGGAGAACCGCCGAGCCGGGCACCGGGAGCCGGGCATCGGGGCACCCGCGGAGCCGGGCACCGGGAGCCGGGCATCGGGAGGCACTGCCCCGCGGTAACAGCGTGTTCCTCTGCTCGCCCCTTGTAGCAGTTCAGCAGGATGAACTCCTCCAGCCAGACCAACAGCCTGAAGGACATCCTGCAAAACAAGATCGATGACCTGGAGAAGCAGGTGCTGTCGCGGGTGAACAGCCTGGAGGAGGGCAAGCTCAGCCCCCGCAACGAGTCCGAGGAGCGCGGCAAGATCGAGAGCACCCTCACCTCGCTGCACCAGCGCATCAGCGACCTGGAGAAAGGTACCGGGCGCTGCCCACCCACCCCAGCCCGCCCGCGGGGCCCCCTAGTCGGCGTCCGGAGTTCTCCCCGCTGCCGGGCACCGGGCGCTGCCAGCGGATGCGGAGCCGCTCCCGCGGGAGGTCTGTCCCACTTCCCACCCCCGGAGTGGTCCCTCGCCCCCAGCTTTGCAATCCCCCCTGGCCGATGTCTAAGTTCCCTCCCAACCCAAACTGAAATGGGGCTGGGGGAGCCGGTGCCCGCGGGTTCTGCCGCCGGGGATGCTCCGGGCACTGCCCGCCCCGGGGATTAGGGAGCCGTGCGGCGCCGGAGGGATTTGTTCCTCGCTGCCATCTCAAGGCCCGTTACATAACGGGGTGGGGAGGGGGGCAACCCCCAAAGGGGCAGAGAGGGGATCCGGCCGGAGCCCACCGACCCTCTGCTCCCCCAGGCCAGAAGGACAACCGGCCCCCGGACAGGTTCCAGCTCACCTTCCCGCTGCGCACCAACTACATGTATGCCAAGGTGAAGAAGAGCCTGCCCGAGATGTACGCCTTCAGCATCTGCATGTGGATCAAGTCCAACGCCTCCCCTGGCATGGGCACCCCCTTCTCCTACGCTGTGCCTGGGCAGGCGAACGAGCTGGTGCTCATTGAGTGGGGCAACAACCCCATGGAGATCCTCATCAATGACAAGGTACAGCCCCGGGGAGTGCGGAGGGTGCTGGGCAGGAGGGGGCAGGCTGGGGGGGGAGGGACAACGTGGGGGACCCCCATGTGCACCCCTCTGACCCACTGCCCGCAGGTGGCCAAACTTCCCTTTGTCATCAACGACGGCAAGTGGCACCACATCTGTGTCACCTGGACCACGCGGGACGGTGTGTGGGAAGCCTACCAGGACGGCACGCAGACGGGCAACGGCGAGAACCTGGCCCCCTACCACCCCATCAAGCCCCAGGGGGTGCTGGTGCTGGGCCAGGAGCAGGTAAGGGCCGGGGGGCAGGTGTGGGGTCCCCGCTCGGCCGGGCGCCCCCAGTGACAGCGGCTCCTCCGCAGGACACGCTGGGCGGCGGGTTCGACGCCACTCAGGCCTTCGTGGGGGAACTGGCCCACTTCAACGTGTGGGACCGCAAGCTGAGCCCCGGCGAGGTGTACGGGCTGGCCACCTGCAGCTCCAAAGCGCTCGCGGGAAATGTCATCGCCTGGGCCGAGCCCAACATCGACATCTACGGCGGGGCCACCAAGTGGACTTTCGAGGCTTGTCGCCAGCTCAACTAGAGCCACGGACAAGCGAGAGAAACCTCCTCAGCGGGTTCTTTTATTTATTTTAAATTT
>VXAU01005350.1:257571-323162 GCA_013399695.1 Formicarius rufipectus
CCGCTCCCCGACCTGCCGCACTCAGGTACCCCCGGCCCGCAGCCCCCCCAGGCCTCCTTCGCGCCGTAGCTGGTGACAAATAGCCTTTACCGTCCCCTCAAGCCCAGCTCCCACTGACAGGTCTGAAGCCTTTCTGCTTTTGATAATAACACTCTCTTGTTTCTCTTACTGCAAAGGGAAGTTTATTACCAATTTAAAAAAAAAGAAAAAAAAGGTATTTTTATGAAGATTTAAAAAATATAGAATTATCAGTGCTCCCTGAGAAAAAGATGTGCTTTGAGATTCTGCTGGATAAAAAAGAGATAAAGAAGCGTATTTTGAGATAACAGATGCATTTTGTATGGTTTCCTTTTCTAAACTCCTGGTTTGTACTACAGATTGCAGAAATCACCCCCCAGCCCCCTCCCTGCCCACCCAGGGCTGCCCTGGATGGCAGTGGAGGATGAGGCAGAGAATTCACACAGGGCTCCAGAGCCTCCCGACCAACTCCAAAGATGCGGCAAAGAGACGCGCGGAGCGGAGGGGTCGGTGTGGAGCCGGGATGGTCCCGGTCCCCCGGCCGGGAGCACAGAGCCAGCCCAGCCACCACCGACCTGGGGACCTGGCACAGGCAGTGACACCCCCGAGCGAGACACCTGCACAGCCGGGGCTCAGGGCAGCGGATCTTCAACTGTGCTCTTTTTACAAGAAAAATCCCAAACCACCGCGAGTTAATTTCAGTTCCTCCCAAGCCCCTGTTCACATCGGCGACGACAAGCACAACCTGCTGAGAACAACGAGATCATGGCACAGGTTTCACCTCCAGCCCCAGGTGCGTTGGATTTGCCAAAAAACCACGAAAGGGTGTGATGTCAACACAGTGTATATAGTGTACAGTAAGGGAGAGATTAATGTCTCTTAATTTGTCATTATTTTGCTAACCAAAGCTGTACATTTTTCCTATTCTGGCTCTGTCTCCCTTGGGATTTGAACGGGTTCTGATACCCCGTGCATCCGGCCCGCATCGGCAGTTCTGACAATGCACTGTTTCTACGGATTCTCATGCTTTTTCCATTTTATTGCTGGGATTACATGAATTGTTGACTTTATTTTTACACAATAAAGAGTGAAGAAAGACACCAGGTTCTCTCACGTGTGTCTGTTCTCTGAGCAGACACTGCTCAGGAGCTAGTCTTTATCCAGGGGAAGCTTTTGCCCGTGTAAAGCAGAATTTCTGCCCAGTTCCCCTTGAAACTGGGGAACTGAAGCTCAGGCACCCCCTGAGCTTCTCCGCCACGCTCTCTCCTCCCGTACCCAGAGACCGTGTCTTTCCCTGCTTTATGTAACACATCGCACAAATGGATGTATTTTTCCCCCAAGACACAGGCTGGAAGCTCGGCGCCCTGCGGGTCCTGCAGGCCGGCGCGGGGGAA
The DNA here is from genome assembly GCA_013399695.1 of Formicarius rufipectus. Taxonomy (NCBI): domain Eukaryota; kingdom Metazoa; phylum Chordata; class Aves; order Passeriformes; family Formicariidae; genus Formicarius; species Formicarius rufipectus. The sequence goes on from VXAU01005350.1 coordinate 258,984, forward strand.
CGGTGACACCCGAGGGCTCTGCAGGGACCGCTCCCGGTGCGGGCACCGCGACAGCCCCGGCGGCGCCTCCTGCGCTCCCTCGCCGCGGGCAGCGGCTGCCCCGGGGCGTTCGCTCGTCCCTCGGGAGCCGGGCTGGCTCCGGACGCGATTCCTGGAAGGCGGCACTGCCGGGGCGAATCTGAGCATGTGGCTCAGCGAGGGATGCGGCTGGAGGCCACCAGTGTGCCACAGCCACGGGACAGGGCAGCGCGGTGTGCCCGGTGCTGCTCCTGAGTGCTGCGGATTCCCACCGGTCCCAAACCTGCTGCAGAGCAGCTGTGCCACATAAATTGCTTATAGAATCGAAGGTGAAAGTAGGAAAATCATTGTTCACTCCTTAAAACAAGTCAAAACCAGTCTACACACACACACAATCCCCCTGTAACTCCCCTATCCCACAGCAGACGGGAACAGGAGCCCTGTGGGTCCGGTCCGTCCTTGGCCACAGGGTACGACATGGGGACACCAGCACTGTTCTTCCTTCCTCCATCAGAGCAAGGGTGTGGTGACAGCCCCAAGGGACACAGCTGGAGTGACCGAGCAGAGCCCTCACTGGGGCCACACTTGCAGCCACGAGGCTCAGCTCCCAGACTGGTGATGGCCATGGTGAGGGTCACAGTGAGGGTCCTGCGGCCACTTGTGCTGCAGCTCCCCAAGCAACACCTCCAGCTACTGCAGCCCCTGCCAACGGCGTCCCTGTCACCTCCTACACCTCCAGCAGTCACTCTGGGGTCCCTGCCCTTCACCCAGCCCCCACCATCCTCAGGAAATCTCTTTTCCTCTGGAGTGTTTGCTCCTGTGCCTGTGCCAGGTCCTCTCTAGGATGCCCCAAGCCATAACCACTGGACTACAAAGAACAGGGGGAGGGTGATGCCTTGAGCCAAACCACAGGTCTGGGGACCTGGGATGTTTCCTCACAACAACCAGCCAGACATGAGCGGAATGCCAAGTGCTGGGTACCCTCGGGAGGGGACAGTTGGCACCAGGAATCCTCTGGGGGCAGGAGGAAAGGTGACACACCAGGAGTGTTTCAGGGCAGTTCACTGAGCCCCACGGGAACAGGCTGATGTCCCACCAGCCCATCACCCCCATGGGTGGTTAGAGAGGAGGCAGGGGGCTGCCAAGGAGCTCAGGCCGTGGTGAGGGGGCAGGACAGGGACAGGGTGGGCAGGCACACAGACACAGGGGCACGATGCCAGTGGGCACTGAAGGGGCTGTGAGAATTGTGCAACCAAGAGTTCCCCACTCCCACATTCCTCCCCAGATCCCCCCCAGGTGCAGAGGGGTTTAGAGCAGCATATTGCCAGCGTTACAAAGGCAGCAGCACTGCAGAGCTGCTGCCAGGCCCCCCCCACTCCCCCTCCCCAGCCCTCGGAGCAGCCCAGCCCTCTCTGGCAACGCAGACACTGTCACCCCCCCGCCCCCAAAAACCAGCTGCTCCAAGGACAGGCTGTTGGGTTTCGTGTCACTGGGAACAGCCTACATCCTGCAAGGGGATGCTATTTATACCCAGGGAATGGGTGGCAGCTCCTGCCTCATGCTCAGCCCCCAGCAGGGCCCTGGCCTTGGGGTGCTGCAGCTTTCACAGCCACCCTCCCCATCCCAGTGCCCAGGTGAGACCCCAGTGCCCACCCACAGCTGCAGGAGAGGGAACAATACCCTCAACCAGAGGCTTGTGCTGTTCTACAATCTGAACTGCCATATAAAATTATACTACCAGGCTTTTTTTATTTTTCTGAGGTATCTGGCAAACACTGCTGTGGTGGAAGTGGGGCTGCCCTGTGCCCCAAGGCAGCAGCACAGCTGGGGCAGAGCAGGGGGAGGCTCTGTGTGGGATGTGGGTGGTGGCTGAGGGAGCTGAAGGAGCCAAGATTTCTGCATCAAGTGGGTAACAGACCTCCCAACTCATCACCTCCAATGCTCCTCAAGGTTGTGAGGGATCCTTGATCCGCCACTCAGTCCCTCAAAACCTGTGGGTATTGAACCCCTCATGCATTCAGCTGTTTCGGGACAGGAGAAGAGAGGCTGAGCAGCCCCAGGACCATCCCTGTCCATCCCTCCCATCCCTGCCCTGCACACGAGGGCAGCTCCAGAGACACGACCTGCATGTCCCAGCGCTGGGGCTGCCGCAGCAGTGCCAGCTCCTGCGGGAAGGAGGGAGGATCCTGGGAGAGCTGAGGAGCAGCCCTGGCCAGTCAATCACACACACACCATACCATCCTGACACCTCACACTGCACCAGAAACTGCTGTCCAGGGCTGGCAGCTGTGTGGTGGCCCCAGCTCTCCGCGGGGACAGCAGGGATCAGGGAGCGCGTTCCCAACCCAGCGCCGAGCGCGCTAAATCCGGGCGCTTTGAGAACAGCAGAGCAGATGGAGATCTTGGGCTGCGTGAGGACAGGCCCCACGACTCGGGAGATGGCTCAGAAATACCCACGGGGGCGAGGGAGAGTCCTTAAGGGCAGGACACAGCTGGGATTTACAGCTCTGATCCGGCTCCTCGCGGGCGACTCACATGGGAGGGGAACGCTCCTGCGCTCCGGTCCATCCCGCGGCTCGGGGCAGCAGCTCCGAGGGGTGATGGGCAGGGGAAAAATTAAAGCCGCTGTGCTCTGTAGTGAAACACCCCTGAAAACCAGAGGCAGCGTGTCCTGAGATGGCCTTTCCCACATTCCTGCCTGCAGGGGAGCGCCTGGAGCCGCCCGCGAGCGGAGCTGCCTCCGGCACTGGGACCAGCGACGTCCCAGAGCATCATCACCACGCAGCGCCTCAGGCGTGCGAGGCGCTTAATAAATGCTGTTGGATTAATTAGCAGTGAGTGTGTCACGCCGTGTGCCCGGCGTGCCGGGAGCACATGGCTCCAGGAGACACGGATTGAATATGGATGAGGAGCGGTGGGTGGCAGGAAGAGCCTCCCCAAAGCAGCAAGGGGGGCTCAGTTCCCTGCCTGGGGAGGGCCGTGTCAGGGAAACTACAGAAATGTTGGCACATGGCGACTGAAATCCCTCTCTTCATTCCACAGACATCGGGGGTGATGGGGGTGTGTGCAGGCAAGACATCCTCCTCCTCCCCAGCGCGGATCCCGGGAGGGGTTTGGAGCAGCGGCAGCAGCATGAAGGATGACTCTGCTGGGGGCTCAGGCAGCAGCTCCAGCCCCCATGTGAACACCCTGAGCAGCGAGTGCGGGGCCAAGGGGCTCAGCTGGGCACCACCAAGAGGGTCCTGGCTGTGTGGAGGCTGCCAAATACCACCCAAGGCTCCCCAGGGACACGGCTGCAGGAAGCCACTTCCAGGCTGGCATAGGAGGAGCACAGGGAGATGGGCGGCCAAGCGCTGCACCAGGCAGGGCTGGGGGATGTCCTGGCTTAAGGAGGGAAAGTGTGAGAGGGAAGGAGGGGAGCAGGGCCCCAGAGCTGCAGGGCACTGGCAGGGGCACGGCAGGCAGCTGGACATCACCCCGGGCAGGAAGTCAAGGCCAACACTCTGTTCTGGTCACAGGTGTGAATCACGGCTGTGAATGTCCCTCAAATGCCACTCAGGAGCCTTCGCTGGCAGAGCATCGTCTCCACTACCCCTGTGGTACTGCCCGGGCATCTGGCCAGCACAGCCAGGGAAGGGGCTTCCTTGAGCCCTTCCTCCCGCTGGGGAACCCAACTAGACCCGGCCAGAACCACGCAGAGCCAGCAATTTCACAGCAAACTTTGCTTTTCAAACCCTGCAGCCCTCTCCAAGGTGACGTTTCCCAAGCCAGGGCTGCCTCCAGGCATCCCTCAGCAGCAGGCAGACCCCATCCCACCCCCGCCGGGGGCCCGGAGCCGCCGGGAACACAGGTTTGACCCTCCCCCTTTTCGCCTTCTCAGAATATTTTCGCAGTGTTTTCCCTGACTCCTCCTCCTGCGATTTTCCCAGCTGCTGCCGAACGCCACCTTGACAGCTGCTTCCCCCATCCTTCCCATTCATCCCTGGTGGATTATGCAAAGGCTGCGATCTCAGACTCCACCGAGGAGCTCTGGGGGGATGATCCTCCGGCTGGGGATCCCATGAGGGATCCCTCCTTCATCCCAGGGGCACGGAAGGGAATAACAATTTATTTCCCACTGGAGGGTCCCCAACTAAGCCCCACTCCGCCCCGGGAGACCCTGTGGGTGAGACTCTATCTTACAAAGCTGATTAAAAATAGATGCAGCATCTGGCTAATTATGCTGATTAATTAGCAGTTGTGGAGCAGGGTGAGCACAGGAGAGGGCACACCAGGGTGGGGGGTAAAAGAGAGGTCAGAGCCCACCTTGTGCTGCCCCGGCACCCCAAGACACGGCAGGTGCCCCACACCTTCTGGGGCCGGGGGTACCGGGGCAGCGCATTCGGGGGGACCCCACGCCCGCACTTCCCTTCCTGCCAGCAACAGATGCCAAGCTCCACAGCGCTGCTGGAAATCAGGTCATCGATAGCCCGCAGCAGATTTGAACGTTTCTCATCCTGCCGAGGCTCTGGTGCAAGTGGGAGATGCCACAGGGCAGCCCCACATCAGCGACCGCCCCGGGCCCGGCTGGCAGAGAGGGAAGGAGGGACGGAAAGGTCTGAATCACCCCATAAATCCCCTCCGGCCAGAAGGGAGGATGCAGGGCTCCATCCCGCTGTTGGAGTCAGCGCTTGTGGAAGTTGGGGAATGGCAGTAGCCCCCCAGACACCCACACACCTCCCCAGAATCTCACACCCAGCACTCGACGGGGTGGGAAAAACCCCACGAGGACAAAGCTGTGCTGATTTATTCCCTCTGGAAAGGTGAGCAGGGCCTCCGATGCCCTGAGAGACAGTGCCCACCCGCAGCTCACTCCAGCCTTTCCTCTCTGGCCCCTCCAAAGCCGCGCTGTGCCCAAGGACTGGGCAGCGGCTTCACGCACCGATGCTGGATTTGTGATGGGTTGTGCTCCACAATTGGCAACGCTTTCTACTCCCTCCCTGGATCCCATATGGTGGTGTCATCAATATTCATGAGCTCTGTGGAAGCATCCGGGGCTGGGAGAGGAGCCCCAGCCCCCGGCAGAGCTCCGGCGGATCCCGGGAATGCCGGAGGTCGGAGCTGCCGCTCCCCCGGGACCACAGCCCCAAACACACCCTCAGCCCCATTGGCACTGCCGCCGTCCAGAGCCCTTCCCGAGGGCTGGAGCAGGAGCCCCGTCCCTCCCACACTCCTCCTTTCCTGCTCGGGCGGTTCTGGGGTTCAGCCCCTCGGCCTCCTCCCTCCCTCCCTCCCTCCGAGCGCAGCCCGGCAGGTCCCGGGAAGGAGGATGGAGAGCAGCAGGGGCGAGACGAAGGGAGGCTCTTCCCAGCAAAATGGAATTTATCCACCTGCAGCCGGAGGAGGCTCCGGGCAGCCGCAGGGACTGCAGAGACCTGCCTGAGCCTGGGGCTGCGGCCCCGGGCGATGGGGGGGACTGGAGGGGGAGCGCCAGGAGAGGCTGGGTTCTTGTCCTCGGGGGACTGGGATTTCCCTGGCCCCGGCTGTGCCCCACGGGTGGGGTAGAGCCCTGGCTCCTGCCCTGCCCCACCACCCACCCTGGGGCCACAGCGATGCCAGTAAGGAGCAATAACAGCATCAAATTAATTGGATCCCAGTTTACTGCAAACAAAGAGGAAGGTGGTGACATTTACCTAGCAGAGTAATTGATATCCGAGCAATTTGTTGGAGTAACCTCATTATATGCCAGCTGGATTTCCCAAACCCTCCCAATCCCACTCATTACAAACAGGGTTTGTGTGTTAATCAGAGCTCTTTAATCACGGTGCTGCCCATCATCATTCCAGCAAGTTACGAAGCCTCCAGATTTATCACAGACCCTGAACACTCTCCCAAGAATGTGCTGGATATTTCATTAGCGGGCAATGATGCTCCTCGGGAAGACACCGGTCCTTTCCCTCATTCGATGGCACAGGAGCAGAGCCGCTCCCGGCACCACCTCCCTCCCGACCCGGGCCGATCAGCTCCGCATCCTCAGAGCACCAGCGGGAGCTTCTCCCGCTCCGGACAAACATCTCCAGCCACCCCAGCGGCCGCCGGGAGGTGTCGGAAGGTGCCCCCGAGGGTCTCCCCGGGCTCGGGGGTCTCCCGAGCGCTCCGAAGAGCATCACTGACCCATCCTCGCCTCGCTGGGGAGCTGCCCGGCAGCGGCGGCGCGCTGTGAGCAGCTGGGGTTGCAGGCAGAGGCACAACACGCCAAGCTGCAAGTCCAAGAAAAGCAGGAAAAAGCACGTTCCTAAGGAAACATCCTGCATAGAGCCTCGGAGGTGGGAACTAAACCAGGAATTAATCACAGGCTGGTTCCGTGGCCTTGATTTGTGTTTCTAAAGCTGATCAGGCTGCCAGGATGGGGACAAAGCGCTCCCCGTGCAGCCCCATGGAAGGAACCAGCACGTGTGGGGACCCACGGAGCATCTGTGTGTATGCAGGGCTGGGGGGCTGCATCCCTCGAGAGCAGCCACCCCACAGCACCTGCTGCTCTGCCCCCTGTTCTCCTCCTCCAGCCCAGGAGGAGCTCATGGCCACTTCTGCTCGGCAGCAAAGGCTTCTTGGTCACCAATAAATCCACCTGGTAGCCCAAGAGGTGGAGGGGGCACCTTCTCACATCCCCCAGCCCCCCATGGGGGGACACCTGGTGGTCTCAAGCCCAGAACAGCTCCCTGAGCTGCTTCACCTCAGCCCTGAGGCCCCAGCCCTGCCAGCCAGGACCCCTCTGTGCAGGGGGACACAGTGAGAAGGTGCCACCAAAAATTAGGTCTTCACTGATCACCCAAAAGCTCCCACACCCCCATCTTCCCCCTCTCCATGTGTCCCTCAGGAGGAGACAGCCCCAACCCTGCCCCCCCAAGTAGCAGAGATCCATGTGCCCCACAGATCTGCCACCTTTCTTCAGGCTGAGCCCTGTACGAGCTGCACCATCACCCTAATGACACAGTTCATAATTATCTCATTTGCTATTAATTTGGTTGTCAAGAGAAATTCCACTCATTTGCTTTTAATTAATGGGGCCTTAAAATAAAGCCAGGGGCTGGGAGGGCTCCAGTAAGAGACATCTACAGCTGGACCAGAGATGATCAAACAAGACTAACAATGGCAAGAGCAGTTGGATGGAGAACTATTTATGGGACAAAAAGACAGGCAAGTCCAAAAAAAGGACAAAAAAACTTGCAAAGGAGCCATGATGCTCCCCCAGCTCCCTCTGCATGCCTGGGCACTGTCCATGAGCACCAGCCATGACATCCAAGGGGCCTCTGGACAGCCTGACAAAGCTCAGCTGCCACAGAGGGAACCAACAGGAGAAATGCCTGCTTGCAGCCAGAGCTGGGGGCTCAGAGCTGGGGAGCAGCCTCCCTACCCTGAGAGCCGAGGGGACACAGCTGCCCCAGCCAGCCCCACAAACACCAGATGCACCGGGAACGTGGGAAGGGAGGGGGGCACACCCAGACCTGGACCAGGGTCTGGGCAATCATGAGAGAAACAGCCCCTCCTAAATCCACCCAAGGCAGACAAAAGGGGAGAGGAATGAGAACCGGGGGCAGGGAGGGGGGAATCCCAATAAAAACAACACTTCCCCCGTCCTCAGTGTGAGTGTCCCAAAATACAAGCCCTGAGTCACCAGAGCTCCACCCGTGCAGTACAGACTGCACAGGCAGCACCTCCCCAGGCTCCAGACACGGAGGTGGGAACTCATCCCACCCAGCCTCAGACACCTGTGATGGGGCTGCTCAGCCACACTCCCTCGAAACTCAGCAAACGGACTTTCATCCTAAAACATCTTCTCTCCCTTCTCCAGGGACCCCAGATACACAGTGCACGTGTGGGGATCCTCCTTCCTCACCTCCAGGTGTCCCCAAAAATGAGACAGAGCATCCGCAAATCCAGACAACCTGGAGCAGAACAAATGAATTCATCATCTGACTGGCACAAACCTCCCACCTCCTTTCAGAGGCCAAACACAACAAAGGGCTCTCAGGAGGCAGGTGGGAGGCACCAACACCAGGATCAGATGGACACAAGCCCTGGGGACATCCATATTCTTTCCTTTTGGTTTCACCCCATTCTACTACTCTCCTTCCACCCACCAGATTTTAACCAGACCTTCATTACTTGCAGTTCATGATTAACATACCAATGAAGAATTCTGACCCAGTTTGTCACTCCAGAGCCATCGCTGCCACATCCCTGACCCCAGCACTGCTCCAGCCCCACACCCTGTTCTCCAGCAGCACAGGGGGGTGACCAAGCCCTGAGACACCTTCAGAGAATCCTGAACAGCCACAGACAGAAATGATGAAAAGCTCTCTCGGGGATAACAAGAGGCTTTACAACCAGTCAGTAGTATTTATTTTCCTCTGGTTCCCAACAATTTAACACCCAGAAGAACCAATTTCCAGCAAAGAGAGAGTTAAAATGGATGAGCTGTGTACAAGTTTACTTCGAAGGATGCTCAAGCTCCAGTCTCTGAGTTTCTATTAAGAGGTTTCATGCATTACAAAGCGATTTTCCCTTCCCAGGGCTATAAGCCAATTAGATAAAGACCAAGTTAATCCCTTATTGTGTCCAAAGAGCCACAAGCAGACACCAAACACAGAGATTAGTCCTTGCCTTTAACCACCCTGGGTTTGGGAAGCTGGGAGAGGATCCCATGGCACAGGCAAACCCCAAACCCAGGGGACCAGAGCCCCCAGCTGTGACAGGGCTGCACAGAGGGCTGCCAGGTCCCACTGACACAGCAGCACATCCCCCACCTAAACCCTACCCAGGTGACTTTAATCCAGAGTCATCTGAGTTTACCTGTACTTGGAATGAGACAAGTTCAGAGACTCACACAGAGGGAAGTCAGGGCAGTGATGCAGAGCCATGTGATTTGGGGGGTTTTGTGCCTTTTTTTTTAAACTTGATTTTCTTTCCTCACTCCTCTCTGGGCAGAGGCAGCTGGGGGGGGCTCAGGCCAGCCAAGGACAGAAGGGTCCCCAGCCCTGGATCCCTCACAGGGGGAGCACATGGACCCCACATGTATCAAAACACCCAGTTCCCCTTGGGATGAGGAAACCCCCAGTGACAGACCCCAAACAGCCACAGCCTCACACTCCCATTGACAAACAGGGCTCCATTCCTTGGGCTTCCACCCAAGTCACAGTTTTGGCTGCAGAACCTCCCCCAACCAGCACTCCCCAACGTGCTCATGGTCAAACACCAAACACAATCCCCAACAAAAGCACCAGGAGATATTAAAACCACACTCACCCACTCAGCTGCACAACCAGGTCAGGAGAAGGCACAGTTCTGTGTGCTGAGAGAACCCACCCCTTTTCCAGCAGAGCCACCCCAGGCTGCCCCACTCCCCACAGACCCTCCTCTAGCACAGCTGAGCCAAACAAGGGGCTGCAGCACAGCTGGGATCAATCTGCAATGGGAGTGGTGTGAGCCAGAACTTGGCACAAGCACAGACCAAAGCCTGGGCCGAGGTAACCAGCAAACCCAGGTGGATGTCCCTGGTGTTCTGCCCATGAGATGAGGGCAACATCTGTCCCTGACCACAGCTGTCACTCCTGCCTAAATCTGTGGCAGGCTTTAGGAGACTGTTCCCATGGTCAGTGAAGTTGCTGTTCGGTGTATGGTTGGAATGGGGAATGGATGAACTGATCCCTGCTGACAGCGCTGCTGTGGCCCCTGGGAAGAGCCAGTTTGTCCCAGTGAGAACTCATGGTTTGGCTCCCCCCAACAGGAGGTGGTTGGGGGTATGGGGTTCCCAGCCCAGAGCTGTGCACAGCCAGTCCTGCCTTGCTAAGCCAGACTGAGCATCCTGCAGGGACAGTGGACCAGCAGCCCCCACAACCTGCCCTCCCCTCCATCCCTGGGATCAAAGGAGCAGCTTCCTCTGTGATGGTTTTCCCTTCCCAGTCTGTCCACCCACACACACACTCTGCTGTCAAACAGCTCTGAGGTTTCCCAGGAGGCAGTGGCTCCTTCCCAGGGCCTGGAAGCTGCAGCAGCTTTGGCTTTCAAAACACATCAGTGAGGGATTTTTGGGAAGTGCCCTGTCAGTATCTGCCAGGCACCCTGACTGCTCTGTGTTTCAGGAAGGACCGACCCTCCCTCCCCACCCCGACGGGAAACTCTCCTTTCCCCTGGGATGATCCTTCCTTCAGGAGGAGCTGGGCAGCGCTGGGAGGCTCTGGCACAGACTCCTTCACCACCACAGCTCCACGGCAGCTGCCACAACACCAAACAGGCAGAGGCTTCTCGAGTCCTGGAGCTCAGACCCCTGAACCTCTTCCAAACCCCTGGGCAGAGTCTTGGCTCCCTCCCCTCCCTAGTGATTCACACAAACACCTGCAACACGGTGTCCCCTGCCCATGTGCCAGGGCCAGCTGGAATGGGGCTTCTGCTCCCTGGAGACAGGCAAAGGGAATGGGAGAGCACAGGCTGGAGGGATGGGGGAAGCTGTGCCACAGAGGTGTGCTGGGAGCCATAGGCCAGCTCTGAAGGTTAAGAGCCTCAACATGTCTTCGTAAATCACCTCCTGCAGCTGCCCAAGAACTCCAGTGAGTTGTTGCAAATGTACACTTAAGCCTTTACTTAAAGATTTTAACAAAAACAACCCCTGAGAAATAAGCTGCAAGGATTATCCTTGAGCAGGAGTGCTCTGCCAGTCCACCAGCACACACACAGGGGCTGGCACTGCTCTCCCTGCCCCAGCGTGGCACCAGGCTCCTGCACTCGACAGAAGTCAGCCTTGAGGGGGGGCATCAGTGAAGAGGAGCCCTGCAGGTTCTTCTGGCATCAGACTAATCCTCCAGTTCAGCCTCCTTTTTGCTGTTGGGAAAAGAACAAAGGGTCACAGTCAAAAAAAAGTAGAAACCAACAAGAACTTGGTGAAGATGGGGCTCAGACATAGGATATGAGATACAGGGTCACAAATGCAGTAAGTTTAGGGACTCTCTCTCTCCAAACCAGGTGGGGTGAGCCCCAGCACTGCCCTGGCAGGCAGGGGTTAGAGATGAACTCCGGCATGAACAGGGGACACCCAGCCTGGCACTCACAGAGCTGCCCCAAGGCCTGGCCATGCTGTGAAATGCCACCACAGGAGCAGAGAAAGCCCCTCCTGCTCCTTGGTGCATGTCTTGAAGGATCAAGGAGCTGAGCAGAGCCCAGTGAGTGGCACCACCCAGGTGCCCCAAGGAATCTGCCACCACCAACCACCTTCACTCTCTGGTCCCTCAGGACCCTTGGAGCCCAACGCTCCTGTGAACTTCGCCGAAGAGGCAGCACTGCCACAACACAAGGAGCTCCTGCACCTCAGAGGCCTTGCCATGGATTTACACCAATAAACTGAGCACCCACTGGCCCATGTTACATAAGAGTGGTGGAGCCTGACCCTCCCCTGAGACCCAGGGCCTGAAACCAGCACCCTGCAGGTATTTCTGTCCACCCTTGTGTCACACCTGTGGGCGTTAGTGCTTTGCTTATCACTGGTGCCAAAAAAAGACCAAATCCCCAGTGACCTTCCCCAGCTCAGGACACAGCACTGAGAGGGAAACGTGTGAAGCAGCATGGCCACATTGACCAGAAATCACCCTTTCTGAAGGCAGCACGTGTCCTGATGTCACTTGAGCTCATCTTGTTATCCCTCCTGGCCCTCTAATGCCATTACTGCAGCTCATTCCACGAGCAGATCCCCTTTGGAGAGGCACCTGCTGGGGCTGCCCACACACCTACCTCTCTGGCCTGGCAGGTTTGACCTCCAGTGGTGCACACAGCTGCTTCCGAATATACTCCCTGGACCTGATGTCAGCCTGGAATTATGGAGAAAAATGAGTGGGAATGGTCTGACCAGCCTGGTTGGTGCCTCCCTCTGTCATCCCAGTGTGCCCCATCCACCCTGCTGCCACCACATCACAACCAGGAGCACTGGATGGCTGTGCTCCAGCAAGGCAGGACAGCCCGGGGCAAGGAGAGCACCAACGACATCCCAAGCGCTGTAAGAAAGTGTTGATGGATAGTTACTGGGTGTTCTTGTCCCCTCTGAGATGTTACTGCTCAGCATTCCAGAGCTGTACCACACCAGAAGACTCTCCAATGCTATCACAAGCACATCCCAGGCTCTTGGACAATTTTGACCACTGGCAGTTGATTTTTACAGTCCCTCAAAACTTTTCTCTTTTTCATAAACTTCTTTCCCAAACACACTGTGACAGTTCAGACCAGATGCTGTGCCCCACCTCAGAGTGTCTCTCCCTACCTAAAAAGCAGGATGTGACCTTCCCAGCTAAAAAACCTTCACAGCATAGAGTGGTGATGCTCAGAAAGTGGGTTAACACATCCCTGGTGGCTGTCCTTGAAGCATTTGCTGCTCTCACCACTGTGCTGCCCCCTGAGGAGCCTCTCCTGCACCCCAAGCAGCCTCCACACCCCCAGAGCCACCACAGTGGAACCTGCTGCTGCTGGAACCTGCTCCACAACTGCAAAGCCATGCTGCCAGCTGAGAATGACAGAGAGTTACATAAGGGGTGGTTTGTTTGGGAGATTTTTTCCCTTCTCTCTGTAATTGGACAGTTTCATAACTGAACTGACAAATAACTTTGATCACTCTTCAGGATAAGCGATTACGTGATGTATTTTATAACCAGGGAACGAGGCTGCTCAATAGTCCCTATGGGGACACCAAGGAGCAGAAGGCACAGCTACAAACTGTTTTTCTAGGGAAGAAAAACCCCAACCACGTTCTGCTGAGAACATCAGCTAATGCTTGATTAGGTGGCAGTTCCCAGCCAGTGCTCACTCCTAGTGCAGTGCTGGAGTCAGCTTATCCCGGTGATTAACCACGGGGCTAATCAATAAGATGGATCACTGTCCTGTAATAATACTCACAGATTTGGGCTATTTTCAGAGGGGATCGTGTTGGCTTTGGAATTGTTGCTTTTGCTGTTTTCTGAGGGACAGTGGTGATCCCTGTGCACACAGCAAGATTGCAGGGGGTACACCTGAAGGAAGGTGGAGTCTCAAGATAGCAGAGACCAACATCCAGTCTCAGAGGAGGGGGCTGATGGCTTGTGTCTCACTTCTCCTGAGAGCAAGTGCTCAATATTTCACAGAAAGTGAAACTTATAAGCCAGGAGCAGATGATCCACAGCTCTTTCATGACCTTGGGAAAGCCACAAGCATGTCACCCATCAGGTCTGTAAGCTTGTTCTGGGGACCCACTACAGCTCAAAGGCAAACAGCCATCCGTGGCAGGATTCTCCACAGCCTTCTACTTCCTAACTCAGCTTCAGGTGTTTAAAAGCTGAGGCTTCCAGCTCTGCCCTGTGCCACGATCTGCGACAGTCACCACACAGAGGAACTGCAGCAGGGACAAGTCCCATGGAAAGGTTTAAGTGTCCTTATCTCCTGCCATCCTTCTACAGTAAACTCATTCCCTTTGGATTTTCCATCTCTCTGTAGGAAAAGTGACAACAATTCATTTCAGCACTCTAAGGAAAAGGTCACAGAAAACTGGAAGATTCTCTGAACATTAACAAATCCTGGAGATAGTTGGAAGCAAAATGAGGGTGATGAAAAGCTCCAAGACACCTTTTTGTTTCCAAAGGGAATGATTCTCCCTTCCCTTTGAACATGCTGAGCTGCAGAGCTGGCTCGAAGTTCTGCAGAGGCATCTGTCCCTGGCTGGAGGAGATTACATAAGGAGCTCCATCAGCCTCCTCCTGTCTGGCAGGTACTGGGTATGAGATTAGAAACTCTGGCTCTAGTATGGACACCTCAAGGCTTGGTTTGCTTCAAGGTGTAAGATTTTTGCCTGGTTTTTAAGTAAAGACTCAGTTTTCAGAGAAGACTGCAGTGCCTGTGAGCAGCTCTGGTGCAGAGCCCTCGGTAGGGTCACCCCAGTGCTGCTCAGGGGGGCAGCACAGGTGGGCAGATCCCCAACACCCAACCAGCATGGCACAGCAGCAGTGCCAATGGGCTGTCCCAGGCCAGCATTAGGAACAGGGACACCTGAGCAGGCCCTGTTCCCTGGGCACTCCTGGATCTGGGCTGTGGAGCCACCGACAGCAGAGTGACCCCAGAGCAAGAGAAGCACTTGCCAGGCCAGAAATCCTGGAGTCTTTATGCTTCTCCAGAGCCTTTCCTGAAGCTCTGCTGCGATTTAATCAGCCAAGGCTGAGCCCTGGTGGCAGCTGCGGCTCAGTGACAGTGATCCAGTGCTGTCACCTGCTGGCTGGGCCCGCATCTCCATGCGGAGTGCGGCACCAGGGAAAAGCCCAGAGGAGCAGCACTGCAGGCGGTGCTGGGCTCCAAGTGCCCAGGAAAGCTGCAGTCCCAGCTCCTGTGGATTAACATCAGCATCGCAGGAACTGCCCGCAGAGAGGAACAAGGAAATCAGTCAGGCTGGATCTGCAGTCGGAGCTGGGAGCGTTGCTGGGCGCTGCGTCAGGAGAACAAGCACAGACGTGCAACCACCACCACGGGCTGCGAGAACAGCCCAGCAGAAGGGCGGCAGCAGCAGAGTGGCAAACTGAGGCTCTGACACACCCCGTGAGCTTGGCAAACGCGGCCCCTCCGTCCCCTGCCTGCCCCTGCCCCAGGTGTGTCCCACCCCAGCTGTCCCCACCGTACCTGCCGGATGGGCTCCGGGATGCGGTACCTGCAGCAGGACTGCACGAGGCGCACGGCCGTGTCCAGGCTCACCCTGTGCCCCACCGAGACGTACAGGGGTTTGGAGCTGCTGCAGCTCCGCAGGGCCTGGGCATTCACAAAGCAGAGATCAAGCGCTCAGCGGGCTCGTTTGCAGACACACAGAGGGGCAGGGGAACTGTGAGCCAGGCGGTCGCCCTCAGAAGGGCGGGGTGGTGGTTCTGTGACTGCAGTTCCCAGTCTCCCTCTTCTCCATGCCAGTGTCTCCTCACAGGGATTGTTTGCCCTTCTGGATCCCCAAGGTTCTTCCCCAAACGCCTCACAGTGCTCTGGGATGCAGGGACATGTGCCAGTGCAGGCAGAAAGTCTCTCACATCTGCCTGCTCCTGTTCTTCTCCAAGTCGGACGCTCCCATATTGCATCCTGGTGAACTGCCAGGGAATTGGCACCTCTCCCTGCCTGGGGTTCACACACGGGGGTGCCAGAGCACCTCAGGTGACACAGCAATGGATGTGATTGTACCCAGCACCTGAACTGGCAACTCTGTATGAATGTCTGAGCTCTCAGGAAGGGGCTGGAAATGTCACTGGTCCCCTGTTCACACCTGCCTTCCTGAACTGGGATCACTGAGACAGTCCCGTGATGGAAATGACATCCTCACGGCCAAGTGGCTAAGGACCCTCCCCACAGCTTACCATGCCCAGGACTGTCCCTGAAGTGCCTGTCAGTGGGAATGTATCTCCTGACTTCTGCAGGGAACGAATCTAGGGATAAACACACACCAGGTCAGGTTGTTAGGACATATTTGTACGTGGCTGTGCCAACTCCCTTGGGATATTGAAGAGCAGAAATAAATCCCATGCCTGGCCTAACCTGCTCCCTGTGCAGCTCATCCCTGACCAAGCCATCCACATGCAGGAGGTTCTTGGCCACTCCAATGCATGGCAGATCCGTGAGGACTCCGAGGTGACAGGCCACACCAAATCCTGCCAACAACGAGCCACTGCAGCCACAGGACACCAGGGAACTGGAATCCCAAGCAGCAGCACAGGGACCAGGAGAGCAGGGCTATCCAGGAACAGCCTACCTCTGGGATGGAGCAGCCCATTCCCATCTACCAGGAGCACCTGAAAAAGCCAAAGCAGAAATGTTATTTCTTGAGCACTCCAAGGAGCAATCAGTGATGTTGGCTCTGAGAGGAAGAAGTCTCTCTCAGTTCTTTAATTTTCCCTGTAAGGCTCTCCCTGTGGTGCTGCCCATGCCTGATTCCACACCAGCAGTGTGAGCTCTCTGTGCTGGCTGTGCCCTGCAAACACAGCAGGGCTCCCACTGCCACAGGAGGCCTGGCTGCTCTTGGCTCCACATCCCTGCTCCCTAAGGGAAGGGCAAGGGCTGCTCCAACACAGCTCCGACACTGCCCACAGAGAGCATCCAGCACGGTCTCCAGAGGGAGAACACCTTTCAGCAGGACTGTGCACACATGACACCTCAGCCTAGGACAAGGAAACACAGCACACCTGAGGTCTGAGCTTGGGCTGCTCCTGCTGAATTCTCTGAACAGCTTCCACCAGGAAAGGGACCTCTCGGAAGGCCAAGAATCCGGCCACGTACAGGGCAGTGACAGCCACCATGCGGCAATCCTCGTACAGCACCTGGAGGGGGCAGAGACAGGGACTGCAGGTGAGGCCGTGAGTTCCAGAGGCTGCTCCTCCGGCTCATTCCCCATCCCGGATCCCTTTCCAAACGTGCCGCTGCTGGATGTCTGCCCCAGAGCCGAGGGCTGTGTCACTGTCACAGGGAGGGGACTGATAGCAGGAGGGCTGGACACACCATGCCCAGCAGGAACCTCACCCTGCCAGGACAGCACCAAAGGGACAGGCTGAAACAAACCCTGTAAGGCAGGACAAAAAAGTGATCTGAAGGGCAAGGCAGGAATCGCAGCAGGAGATGAAATTCAGTTCATAAAACCCCCAGCAGCCACCATCAAACTTTATTTCCCTGCTTGTTAAAGCTTTTATAGTTAAAAATAATTTTTACATCATTTTGAAAGCTGGTGAAGACAAAAAAAAAACACACACACACACAAAAAAACTTTTCTTAGCTCAAATAAAGATGTGTGGGATGTGGTATCCATGGTGGCTTTGGAAAAGCTTTTCTATGTCCTATCCCATAGTACCAGCTGATTCCCAGCAGGAACTCACACACGAGACAGAACCGTGGAATAGTTTGGGTTGAAAGGGACCTTAAAGCCCACCCAGTACCACCCCTGCCATGGGCAGGGACACCTTCCACTATCCCTGGGTGCTCCAAGCCCCGTCCAGCTTGGCCTGGGACACTCCCAGGGCCGGGGCAGCCACAGCTGCTCTGCCCACCCTCCCGGCCAGCAATCCCTTCCCCGAATCCCCCCAACCCCGGCCCGGCCTCACCTCGAGCCCCGGGTAGCTGAGCACGACCAGGGAGGCGCAGGCGCTGCCATCGTCGCCTTTGGCGTAGGACAAATCCACTCCTCCCACCCGCTCGAGGCCGGGGAAGCGCGGATCGCTCTGCCACGGCTCCGTGTCCCGCGGCACCACGGCCGCGCTCAGCGAGGCCTGAGCCCTGCACCGCGCCGGCAACGGGAACCGGGGATGGGAACGGGGAACCGAGAACCGGGGATGGGAATGGGAGCCGGGAAACCGAGAACGGGGGATGGGGAACCGGGGACCAGGAAACCGAGGACTAGAGGGGAGCGGGAGACAAGGAACAGGGAACCGGGGACCGAGCACGGGGGGGGAACGGGGAAGGGGAACTGGGGACGGGGAGCAGAGCACCGCGGACAGGGAACAGGAGACCGAGCACCGGGGAGGGCAACGGGGGACAGGGAACGGGGTACAGAGCACCGGAGGCTATCGGGGGCAGGGAACGGGGCTACCGGGGACAGAGCACCGAGAGGTACCGAGGACAGAGAACGGGGAACCGGGGACGGTGCACCGGGGTGGGGTGGGGGACGGGAGCAGGGAACTGGGGGCAGAGCACCGGGGACAAGGAACAGGGGAATAAGGCACGAGGGGCTACCGAATGCAGGGAGCGGAGGGCAGAGCACCGGGAGGTACCGGGGCTCCCCCCGCCCGCCGTACCGTTCCCATTGGCGCCGCTCGGGCCGGGCCGGGCCCGCCATGGCCGCCGCGGTGTGCCCGCCCCGCAGGGAGGATCCCACACCTCGTCCCGTCCCTGTCCCGGACACCTCCCACCACCATCCCCGGGATCCACCCCGGCCTCGGGCACCGCCGGGCCCGGGCCGCCTGTGCGGGGCCTGCCCCCCGTCACCGCCAGGCGTTCGTGCCCAGCGGCCCACCCGGGCCTGCCCTCTGCCGGGCGGAGGCCGCTCCCCTTGTCCTGGCACTCCAGGCCCTTGTGAACAGCCTCTCTCCCTCTTTCTTGCCGGTTCCCTTCAGGTCCTGAGGGCCCCCCCGGCCGGGCAGTCCCAGCTCTTCCAGCAGAGCAGCTCCGGCCCCTCCAGCGGCCTCCTCCGGCCCCCCCAGTGCTGGGGCAGATGAGACAGGCAGGACAGACGGGACCAAACGAGCTTTACTGGGGCAGCAGGGCGAGGCAGGGGGGCATTTTTGTCCCTCCCCCCGCCCCAATTTGGGATGGAGGTCCATTCTCCCCCGTTTCAGATGGGGGTCCATTCGTCCCCCCCTGCACAGGGAGCAGGCAGCAGGCACCAGGGCAGGGAAGGACAGGTGGGAGAAGGAGCCAGTTCTGCGTCCTGCTGACAACCCAGGCAGGAGAAATGCAGAGTGGAAAAATAAATCCCTTTCCCACCACCAGGCACAGTGATTTGTAAAAAAAATGAAAAAAAAAAAATCCTTCATCTTCCTCAGGTGGCTCTGGGGTTGTGGCTATCCATGAGTCACATGCAGCTGTTCGTTCTCTTTTGTCCTGCTGCCTGGAAGCAGCTCCATATCATGTGTTTGGTACTGAAGGTAGTAGAAACAACCACCAGAAGCCCCAAAACAATTAACAAAACCCCAAACAAACCCCCCCCCGTGTTCCAGAGTCACCACCCCCAGGTGTTGTGGCCCTGACACTCCTGGCAGGGCCCTGTTCCTAGCTTTCCCTGCGCTCTCGTTTGAAGAGGGCAGCTGCTTTCCAGGTAGCAATTGCATGAGAGAGAAGAATCTCATCTGGGAATGTCTCTTGTAGCTCTGTAGCTAATTCAGAGTCTTTGGCATCAAGGTAAGGCAGGAGCGATTCCTTCAGGCTGGAAAACAGAGCAGAAGTAGCCTGAGCAGCTGGTGTACAGCACACCACAATGCCACACAATGTTGTATTCCCACCACCCAAAATACTAAATACACACAGCTGAACAGGCAGAGAAGGTTCGGTTAATAGCTGTGGGGGGTTTGGGCTGTGTAACTCGTACCTCCACGTGGGTCTGAACTCATTGACAGCTTGGACAGGTTTCAGCCTCAAGACAATCATTTCATGGAGCTCCTGCAGGAAGGTTTCCAGCCTCGAGTGGACGAGGAAGGTGTGGAGGAGCTTGGCAATCTCTGGACTGAGCTCAGCTTTGTAGTCTGGACTGACATCTCCAAAAGGATCCTGAAAATGCAGCAAGGGAAGTCACATTGTGACAAGTCACATGTGACAACCCAAGTCACATTTGAGCAGCTTTGAGAGCAGAGGGAGAGCAGGGCAGACAGAGCCCTGGGGTGCCATACCCTCGTGAGGCGCAGCAGCTGCTCCGACTTGCGTGTGGAGAGGAGCTGCCACAGGGCTATGGTGTGTCTGAGGTGGCACCGTCTGAGGGCCTGCAACAAACACACACACGTGGGGTAAGGGATGGCTGTGGGAGCCTGGCCCCAGCCTGTCCTGCCCCAGCAGCTCACAGTGCAGAGGGAGCTCAGCAGGGAGTTCATCCAGCCCTTCAACGTGGTTATAACCTGTCTCCACTAGGCCTCTCTCCGTGCCCCTTCCCCAGTTTGCCTTCAATAATCCATCTGTTTGGCACCATGAAAGGGAGTGGGAAAGTGACAGGGCTCTGTCACATGGACTGGTCGCAATACAGTGCCTTTGCCCCACCAGTGAAGGGCCTCTCTTCATACACCACTACAAGATAAAAACTTCCCCATCACCAGTATAGAGAGGCGAAGGGATGGTTTCAGCATCCCTCAGCACCAGGCCAGTGTTACCAGGGTCTGACTCAGATCTGAAGTGCTCCCTTTGCTCAGTTTTAGCATTGCAATAGTTCTGCTCCATTGATTCTTCTCCTTCCTGTGCTGACAGAGCCTGGATCTGCAGAGGAGCCTGACCTTCTGCATCTCCTGTACCTGACCTTTCTGGAGGGTTGCACAAACCTGCTGAGCATCACAAGCTGTCAGGTGCTCCCACCTTGCAAACAGTGGTTGTAGGGGGAGCGAAAACTGCTTTCCCCTCACAGTTGAATACAGTGAGGAGCGAATTCAATCACTCTCTCAAGCTAAAGTTTTGCTGGGTTAGAAGGTCACACAGGCTGGATTTAGCATAAACCAGTGCAGATTTTAGCCTGTAAGAACCAGAGCTTTGCCCCCAGGACTCACCTGCAGTATGTGAGGGTTTGTCTGATCCCCCATCTGCAGAACTTGTTCAATGTAGTCAGTCAGTGGCATCTCAGCGTTCTCACCAGCCATGGCCAGGAAGCCCAGGGTGACTTCAGTGAGGGACAGAGCATCACAGACATCACTGTAGGACTGCAGCTCCCCACTGATCGTGCTCATCACAGAACTGGGCAGAGCACTCTGAAAACATGAAGTCAGAGCTATTATTAGTTTAGAGTCATTCCTTATTGCTGCTCCAGTTGAAGTCATGGAAGATGACAGAGCCCCAGATTTAAGAAACTGAAATGTTGAACTGTCTCCCTTTCCTTTGTAAATCCTGTCTGACAACAGAAGTCCAGACTCTACATATTCCAGGCATGCTGAGAGACCAGTGGGCAAACCTTCAGATGGACAAGGCAAGGGACAGAAAACCCAAGAGTTCTGAGGAAGTCAGGGGACTCACATTTGCCCTGTTTCCTCCAGTGCAGAAACCCACCTGCTCCAGCTTATTCCTGACATCATTAAACAGCTGCTCATAGTTCCGATCATGTCTGCACACGAGGGTAGGGATTCCCTGTCAGAGGAGAGAAACCCATGGATGTAAAGCTGTGGGAACAGTGCTCACCCTGCACAGTGCATGCCTGGCACAGCACCCACTGCAGCACCCACACCAGCCAGGGGCACGGTCCCTGCCCCATCCTACCGTCAGCGTGATGAGAGGTTTCCCCTGCAGGAACTTGCTGATGACCTGCTGCTGGATCTTCTCCAGATCAAAGTCTTGCAATGTCTCCCCTCCCTTCTCCATGCTGTACTGGCAGTTGGACAGGATCAGAGGAACCAGGTCTCTCTCAACCTCGTAACTGATCAAGTGCAGGTCAGCCACTTCAGACGGGCTGATCAAGTACCTGCAGGAGAGCAGACAGTCTCCATTCAGAGTGAGAAGCCTTTCTGAAGCAGGAAACAAAACAGAGCCCAAAAAATAGAATAGCAACACACCTGTCATCTTCCTGGATGTGTTTGTTCACTGAGTGGACGAAGTCGTTGTGCAGACTGATGAGGTAACTGGCCAGGGCAGTGGAGCAGAGGCCCAGCCCCCGCCGCCGGGGCAGGAGGACCTCGAGCTTGCTGTCCAGGGTCAGGTCAGAATCACAGTAGCCTTTAGGGAGCTTAATTTCCCCTGAAATAATGAGAAGACTGTTGGAGGTGGCCCAGAGGCAGCCCAGGCTGAGCAAGCCTCTCCGGAGCTGACCTAGGGCAGGAGAAGGTACAGAACCTGAGAAAAACAGTGCTCTCTGCATTAGGGATTAGCACTGAGGGGCACAAGTTCAGGTGAAGTTACTAGAGGGAAACATTCTTCCACTTGTACCTAGATGATCTTAAAACTTAATGGCCAAGCTTAGTTTTGAGGATGTGTCTCAGCATCACTGACAGGAGGAACCTGAACTGTGAAAGAGAAGCAGCTCTGGGAAAGAAGATGCTCACCACTGGTGTCCAAAGAGCTTCTCAGCTTGTTCCAGACAGATAAAAACACATTCACTCTCCTCTGTAACAGGTCCCTCACCACATCTGAGGAACAACAGAAAGACACATCCATGAAACATCTCCTGGCAACACCGTGAAACTCCATAATACAGGAATTTCATCATTTCATTGATTCGTTTTGGCAGAGTCTTCTCACCTGAGAGGGGTTCTCTGAGGAATTCCCTGATGGAGCAGTGTTTGATCTCAGCAGTGTTCTGGAACCGCCTCACCAAGTCCCTCTGCAGAGCCAGAATCTCTGGCAGGAATTTCACCAGCCTCAGTTCAGTTTCCTGGGAAAGAGGAAAGGGAGCCTGTGGCTAAGGCTGTGCTTGGACAAACCAGTTTGGAATGCTTTTAAGGAATTACTTTTTAAATGCTTTAATGATAATATTTTCCATGTGCATTCTCAAGAGTATAGTAAGTGGTGAGAATAAAGTCATTGGATAATCCAAACATGGTTTTAGTCCTGAGCAACTGGCTCCAGGAGACCCTGCCCAGGCAGGAGCTGGAGTCCCAGGGCCCTTCCCACACCAACCAGTCCTTGGCTCTGGGCTCTCATCCCTGTGTTACCCTCACCTTCTGCAAGAACTTCCAAAGGAGAGGGACAGTGTCCTTGGCATTCTTTTGCTGGACAACATGGCCCAGGTTCTCCACTGAAATCCTCTTCCTGCAGCTCCACATCTTGGAATGATGTATGTGACTGTTCTTTGGCAGCTGGGACAGGAACGCTGCTGGGTCACCAAACACTATTTTCACTATGGGATTGGAAGAAATTCTCTCATCCTCCTGTATCTGTCGATTTAACTTCAGAAGTTTTTTATCCAAATCCTGCATTAAAAAAAAAAAAAATTGGACAAGTGCTTTCAACTGAGTTAAGCTGTTTCTGCTTTTTCAGTTATACATAATCATCCCAACTCAAATCTCAGACTCTCATTTCCATAGGCACATTAATATTGGCTGATCCTTAACCTGCAGCTGTGTCATGGATGGGTTGGCTTTAGGAATAGCTGGGTGAAAAGTGTGGCACAGGTATTACAGCATGTCAGATTTCCAAATAAATGGATTTTGAACTGCTCAGCTACTGACATTTTGTCCAGGAAATCTCTCACCTTCAATTCAGGAACAATAATTGTGTCTGCAACAATTTCTTCCCATTTGTTTCTCTTCTCCTTGGTGGAGAGAACATGATCAAACTTCACTGGCCCTGCAACAGGAATATTTAATCTCTTAGAGCTGCAATAGTTCAGTGAAAAGAAAGCACAGATTCTCTGACATTCCCGATGGGACATCCTTACAGGTCAGCGTGAGGAGCAAGAGCAGTTGTAGAGGTCCTGGAAGCTAAATGAGTATCTGGAGAGTGACACCCAAACCAGCACACAGTGATTCAGGTTCCCAGAAACTTCCAGCCATTCTTGTGAATGATGGGGACATTTATATAAGTCATTCATAAACCCAGAAGGGTTAAACAGCTTGTCCAAGGTCAGACCATGATCAATAACGGACTGAAACTTGGAATACTGATTGGTGCTGTCACACACTCAAAATATGGCCTTACACATAAATCCCTCCATGACACAGTGACTCATGCCAAGACACACCCCAGATTCTCCCACGAACCACACTGCCAGCCCTCTTCTACCAAAGAATTCCTTGGGAGTCATTTAGAGGGCAGCACAGAATACAGACTGCACACAGCACAAGCTGCTGTGCTAGGAGCAGCAGCCCTGCTCGGGACCTGGAGGCTCTGCCAATCTGTCATGACATTTAGTCAATAACTCATTTTTAGAATTATTGACTGCACAAAACCTTGCAAGCCCCACGTGCTCAACTGAAGAAGCAAACAGCCAAAAATTCTTCACTCCCTACAGCTTCAAAAAACAAGCTTCAAATTCTGGACCTTCCTCATCAGCTGGGCTACTTGCTATTGGAAGTGGTTTACCAGCAAAGAGGCTACATCAGTAGGACCCTTCAAACACAGCTTCAGGTGTGATGTGACAAGTGGATTTTCTTACACTGGCCTGGGTGCTGGTGGGGGCCCTGGAGGAGGCTGCTGAGCACAAAATGCAGGGTGTTGATAGTCTCATCCACACTCTTCCCCAGAATTCTCGTCAGCTGTTCCAAGTCCTCCTGAACATGCTCCTGCAGGAACGTCACCACGTTGTCCACCCGTGGCTTGATAATCTTTCTCAGGGACTAAAGAACAACAAAAGGCAAGAGTTGTGCATAACCAATAATGCCCAGGGAAGCACAAGGCACACAGAGCTCAGTCCTGCCAGACACCTCCACCCCAGTGGGACTTCCTGCCACTGGAGCCAGTAAAGGCAGAGATGGGTGCACAAACCTCCATGGAAGTGCATGAAGGAACCAAAATCACCTCCAGGCAAGAGGGGAAGGGAATTTGGCTCTTGCACCTGGGCACGCTGTTCTGGTTACTTGGCAATAGGATGAAGAGGACCAGCAGCACACAAAGGTTTCACTGCATTTTGTGTGGCCCCTTTGGGACTATTTCTGGAGGATACCTGAGGGTCTTTTGTGGCTCCCAGCAGCATGGCCAGGTGTGTGAGCAGACGGATCAGGACAAAGACAACGGGGGACATGCCCCGATCAGACACTCCCAGTGTTCTTCTGTGCTCAATATCTCCAAGAATGTGGCCAGTTTGAGTTCTGTCTTCATTAATCCTGTAGGAAAGTGTACATGTAGTATTCTTTTGCCTTGATAAAAACCACACAGACATCTCCGATACCCAGTAATGTCTTTTTGACCCATAAGGTCTTTGAATGCCATAAAAGCTGCAATTAAAAGTGCTACAGGGGAGTGAAAGTTCCCAGTAAGTTTAGCACACAGATAATCCAATTTGGTTCTGCTGGCTGATTACTCTTCCTTGTACATCCCTTCCTAACACATCCCAGAGAGCAGCATGAAGTGGTCAGTACCTTTGGCCTTGAAGGCAGGACAGGCATATCCTACATTATTTAGGATTGAAAAGGTGAATGAACCTACCAGAATTCCTGAAAGCCCTGCACTGGTTTGTGGTTGATCCCTCCAATGGGGACATGGCAGTCAGGACAGTAGCTTATTTCCCAGGGTAGACCACACTAAGAAAAAGCAAAAGGAGAACAGTGAGTTCCAGAGCAAGAGCCACTTCAGCAGAAAAAGAGAATGAAACAAATATCCAAGCAGTAACAGGTTAATCCAAACCCTGCTGCATACTGGGCACAGAGCCTCTGCTTGATGTTTCCTACGTTTATGGAAGAATACCTGTAACACAGCTTATAAGATTTAGATTACAGTGACAAAATGATTAATAAGATTGAGTTTAGAAATGAAACTCTGTGCAATAGAGTAAACAAACTAGCAAACAAACCAGTTTGTTGTTGAAAACAGTCTGCTTGAAAACCCACCAGTCCCAAATTCTTACCTCTCCCACAGTGCAGGGGTGGCCATTGGGACACGCTGTCAAGAGAGAAACAAACGGGACAGTATGAGAAAACAGATTTATAAAGCCCCTGTTAGTTCCTTTCACAGCCACCATCATCCTGGAGCAAGAAACACGCTTCAAGATCTAATCAAAAACCCTGTCACAAACCTCAAAAGAATGACAGGCCTACACATGAACCCAGGGAATCTTTCAGTGTTGTTTCTCCTTGAAAACAAGGAATGGAAGCCTGAAAGATTCTGCTGTCAAATGTCAAAGGGGCTGGATCAGGAATGCTCCCACCCCCTGACTCCCAGGCTGCAGTAGGGTCCTCCTGTGGGGAGCAGACACTGAAAGCTGGCCAGGAAGGTCAGAGTGCTCTTCTCTCACACAACATTAATGTTGCCAGAAGTGACAGGACAGGTCTTGTGCCCCCTCAAACTCTGCAAACAGCTGCAGACAAAGGACTGAACTGACTTGATGCACACAAACCCTCATTATAAATCCCGCTTTATAAAGGATAACTCATGCTGAAGAGTGTGTTTGTCCTTACATTTGGAATGCCAAACCCAAGGATTACCCTCCAACCCCTTCCCCAGCCAGCCAGGAGCACTTACTGTACCAGCGCAGACTGGCCATCCCTTCCCAGGCCCTCGCCTGAGCCATGATGTCCTCTGGCATTGTGGGCAGAAACGAGTCCTGAGCAGAAAAAAGGGAAAAATGGGACAAATGGATCTAAAATCAGTTCTTTCCTGTAGCAGTTGTTCATTGGTTCGTTACTCATGATGGGAAACAAGAGACATCTGAAAGCAGAGGTCAGGCAGGTGACATAAACACAGATTTTCAAATTCTGCCTTTGAAAATCCGCCCTTAGAATTGTCTGCATTGTTAAGACTTGCATGTGTGCTCTCCAGCGACCCTGAAGTGGATTCCTAAGGCACCCTGATATGTACCAGCCACTTCCTTACCCTTTAGGTAGCCACTAGTGGTGCAGCAGCTCCCTCCACCCTCACTCAGGAGCCAGTGCTCTCTGGAGCAGGCACAGTGCCAGCTGCTTTCAGCCTTGCTCACTCAAATGACAGCAAAAGTATTTGCTTGATTCTGCTCAGGATGCAGAGGTACCTTGAAAAGGTACCAGGCCAGAGCTTCTTGTTGTGCTAATTAACCCCAACACAACTGAAATAATCACACATTAATATTTCACAGCTAAAACAGCGAGTTGGTGCACTTGATGTTAAGAAAGGTCAGATTATAGAGGATCCAGCAAGCACAGGAAAGAACTAGAAATATGCTGATTAGCATGTGAGTTCCATGTCTTTACCTGCATGGTGTGTGGCTGGAAGGCCAGGTTCCTGAGGGGCTGCAGGACAGGGCTGTGCCCACAGAGCAGCACAGCAGTGCTGTGAACAGCCACCTCCGTCAGGGCTCTGCGCTGGCTGCAGCTCTGGGCATCCACGGGCAGGGCTGGCAGGCTGTTCCTCACAAGGGCAGATGCAAAGTGCTGCAGCTCTGGAGAAGCCAGGGCTTGGGAGTTCTGGATGAACTGGGTCATCATGACTGTTTGCTGAAAGAACATATTTAAGAGAAATAAACCAGCATGATACTGCCCACCACAGGGAAGAAGACTGTCAGCTGCTTCCCATGCTGGGCTACCCCACTTTGAAAACACTCCCAAACTGCTCAACTGTGGACATCACTGTGTCTGGGACAGAGGAACAAAAGCTCTTCCACGACTTACTCAAATCTCCTCTATTCCCTTCCACAAAGCAAATTTGTCACAAGCTTCCCAAGGAGAGTGTCTTACCTGCTGTGTGGGATGAAGCCTTGTGTCCCTGAAGCCATAGAGGGCAGTGAACTCCCGGAAAATGGCCAGGAGCAGGTGGACAGATTCCATGGCTGGAGAGCTGCTGGAAGCCTGGAGAAGAGCAGGAGATGTGGCAGGGAACAGAACAGAGCTGTCCCAGCTGCAGTGACTGAGCATGTGAGTGAGAAAGGAAGGAAAACACGTGTGTCTGCAGCACGAGGTACAGCGACCTCCAAGCAGAGACCGCCCGGCACCTCCATGGGGACACAGGTGGAACAGTGGGCACCCAAACACCAGCAGGGTTCTGGAGAGGATTGGGCTGTACCTTCTGGGCCTCGAGGAGCCCCTCAGCCGTGCCCTCCATCAGGGCTCGTCCCACGGCGTCGCGCAGGGCTCGGTACCTCTCCCCACACGCCAGGTACCGGTCGATGTGGCTGGACTGGCTGCTCTGCACCTGTGAAGGAACAGCCACGTGTTGGTGAAGGCAGAACCTCCTCTTCCTCCCAAGCACTGGGGCATTTCAGCCTTTCCAGAGCGCCAGCACCCAAAGGGCTCTGCACAGGCAGGAGGGACTCCATTCAGCAGAGAGCAGGGACAAGTCATCTTCACAACCACTCCTGCCACGATGGGTCCCCCAAGAGCCACACAACAGCAGAAACACCCCAAAGCAAAGACGAGGAGGAGACCAGAACCACCCCCAGGGGACACCTCTTTACCTGTCGCAGAATTTCCCCTGGGAACACCCACTGGAAGCGTGGCTCTGTGACGAGCTTCTGAGCAAACTCCATCCCGTAGTGAGTGGCGATTCTGCGGACCAGGTACACGCGGTGCCAGTCGTTCCTGCTGAGGCTGCAGAACTCCCTCACACTCGCCAGGTAACGCTGCTTCTCCTGTGCCTGGCCTTGCTCTGGAAGGAAAAGAAAGAATAAAGGCAAAGGCACATCCCACCTTGTAAAAATTCTGTCTGCACCAGCTGTAGCACCAAATCCCTTTACTCTTACTGAGTAACTACACAAGAACTTCAGACCCTGCCTTCCTCAAACGTTGTGTGGAGCATTTTCTCAGCTCAAGTTGAGACAATGATTCATTTCTTTGATGGAGAAGATATAAACTTTGATATAAACCCTTAATCCCTTTTAGCTGCAGAGAGCTCTCATTCATATAAAACAATAAGCTTTACTGCGGTCATGTATCTGAAACAGCATTTATGCTTTAAAGTTCAATTGAGTGGGCTCTAAATAAAACTCCTTGTTAGAACCTGGATGATAAAACAAATCTCCTTCCAAAGGTGTAATTGTCATGTAGTGACACTTTTGGAGTCACCAGTACAGCCTTGCTCCTGGTTACTGAGCACTTCTAACACATGGTACAGGGGACAAACACTGACTGACACCCTCAAGGGAAGATAGAATTGATGCTCTTGTTCTTGGCCACACATCAGAACAGGTTCCAGCAGAGCACAGATGCACTGCCTGCATCCAGCCCACCTGCCCTGGTGCCTTTGCTCTGTGCACAGCATTCCCATTCTCTCTCAGCAATGATCAGACTCACGTGTGTGCTGGTGCAAGTCGAAGATGAGCTCTGCAGCCCTGCTGAGGTACAGGCGAACCTTGGCCACTGCCTGCAGGTATTCCACGGAGGATTCCTGAGGAGCTGCTCCGTTGTGCCTTGGGAGATAATTCTCTGGAAAGCCTCTGCTTCCGAGCAGATTGTTTATATGCTCATATCCAAGGCTGTCCTCAGACTTTTCGCACATGGAATCCTAAAGAAGGGCCAGGAGATGGTGTGAGCAGCAGAGACACTCCAGTCAGCACCTTCTATCCCCAGTGTATCCACACTGCAGCAAGCACAGCAAACTCATGTGCACCCTCCACCACACTGCCATGAGCTCCTCCCTGTGATCTCCCCACTGCTTATCCCAAACCTCTGCAACATCACCAAACAGCATTTTTACAGCGTGCCCCAGCTGTCCCACGTTCCCTAAGCATGGAGCCAAGCAAGAGCCACGAGCAGGCTGAGGGGTCACACACATCCCACGTTCCAAGATGCCAAGCTCTACCTGTTTATGTGTCCCTTAGGAAGAACACAAGTGTTGATTTTACCTATAAAAACACCTTTCTATAAAAAACTAAGAAATGAAGCCTCTACCCTACTGTCAGGTTTAAGTTGTCCAAAGCAGTGAAAGTTATGCAAGGGGAAGAAAGGGAACAATCCAAAGAGCACACAATTTGAGTTCTGTACACATTGAAGTGTCTGTGGAGACAAGAAGGCAGCCAGCAGTAGGTTACTGCAACAAGAAGTGCCCTGCTCACTGCACTCCTGTGCTGGGGTTTGAGCACTAACACTTAACACTCAGCACTCAGACACTTGTCCAAGGTATCCAGGGGAGAGAATTCACATAACTCTGCAAAGACACACAAGCCTCTCCTCAAAAAGCAAGGCTAGTTCCTGAGAGCAGGTTCTGACCAGGTGATTTGATATCAGCTTCCTTTTAGGCTTTCTAGTTGGACAACTAGTTAAGTACCCAAGAAATTTGTCTAAAATAGCAGTAGAATTGCTATTCTCAACTTCTTTATTCCTGCAACAGTTCCATGGTCCAGCTCTTATGTCCCCAGCACTCTTACCTCTAAGCAGTTGACAAAAAGTAAGTAGAGCTCTTTTTTGTCATTTTTCTCTAGGAGCTCACTGTGCTCCACCTGGGACAGGTAGTGCTGCACATCATCTTTCACTTCATTGAAGCTATGGGAGAGAGAAACACCCCCTTACACAGCTGCCATGCTGATGGCTACTCATGTTCTGAACCCCAACAGAACCACCAGTGATGTCTGTGTGGTATGTGGGGTCATTCTGGATCCAGCTGGAAGAGGGAAAGGTCATTGTGCCACGTTTTGCAGATGCCATTTGGCTTCCCAGCCTGAGCCAGGCTCTGATCCTCAGCAATGCTCAGGGAGCATTTCCAGGGTAGAAAGCATCTGACCTGTCCTAAGTATCTGATTTAGGAGGTGATGACACCCTAGAAGTGGCTTTTGTGCCCTGCCTGCCAAGGGAGGCTGGGAGACCTGTGGGAACTGGGAGGTCTGTGATCAGCCCTGATTAAACCCCTGTGGATGAGGAGTGTTGCTTTGCTGACCTAGACCCCAGCAATTAGCCAGCTACCTTCCAGCTACCCAGTCATTCCCTTCAGCACAGTTAGGTGAGGAATTGTCAGGTAAACCTTGGCACAGACTGCTCAGATACTCCACCACAGGCTCCATGCAAGCCAGCCAAGCTGCATGGCTAATGCAAAGGCCTGGAATGAATTCCACCTGTAAGGATTCCACCTCAGTGAATAGCATGGAAGTGAGTGCAATGATCAGACTGGTTTGATGAGGTCATGAACAAAGCTGAGCCACCCCCTGGTTTAACACCCCTCAGCTGTCAGGCTGCTCACCTGTACTTCAGGAGCAGCTTCAGCATCACTGAGCGGATGATGGGAGTTTCATCCACTTCATCATTAAAGGGGGACAGGAATTTTGTGTAGACAGCAGGGTGATCTGTGGAGATAAGGAACAGACAGGTTTGGCAG
Organism: Formicarius rufipectus; assembly: GCA_013399695.1. NCBI lineage: Eukaryota > Metazoa > Chordata > Aves > Passeriformes > Formicariidae > Formicarius > Formicarius rufipectus. The sequence continues at coordinate 289,539 of VXAU01005350.1, forward strand.
GTGAGAGAAGGTGGTAAGAGGCAGCCCCATGAGGCTGAGCATCACGGTGAAGGAAGCTCACCTGAATCTTTCAGGAGGGTTCTGTGAACAAACAGCAGATCAAGGAGCCTCTGGATCACCTCTGTGTCAGGGGGTTCGTTGTCTTTGAAGCACATGGTAGTGACAACACTGATGAAGAAATTATTGCACCTCTGCCGGAACAGGGCATTCCTTGCTATGGCATCTCTGGGGAAGGGGAAAAGCATTGAGACAATGCTCAAATACAGTACCACTTAAATAATGGAGGAATCATGTAGATAAAGGCAAAAGTCACCAAGTCACTTTTCCAGCTAAATGATCTTTAAGGCCCCTTCCAACCCAAACCATTCTATGATTCTGTAATTTAGTTTTCTTACAGGAGCCAAAGCAGCTTCCTCCTTTTGAAAGGGCCAACAGAATGGACAGGACCTGTTTGGTTCCAGAGGGAGAGCAGCTCAGTTCCCTCCCCAGTTCTGCTCATGGTGACAACCTCAGAGTTGAGAATTTCCTCATCCAAGCTGCCCCACCACAGGGCTCCCACCTTGGAACAGGTGCAATACCTGATCTCCTCAGAGACAGTTAACTCCACATCCTCCACAGCAACTCTGCAGTATGGACAGTGCATCTGTGCTGGCACCAGCCACACGCTGATGCACTTGTGGCAGAACACATGGTTGCAAGGCAGGCAAACAGGATCCTTTGGCTCTCCCAGGCAGACAGGACATGGCTCCAGACCATATCTGCAATCCAGAAACAACAATGAACACAACTGCGTTCATGTTGTCTTACCAAAAGCCTTTAACAAGATGTTAATCTGCAAGTAGACCAAGAGGAGATAATGCCAGACCAGCTGGCTCACTGCTCAGCTCAGGATGCAGAATCAAACAGGGTTATGGCTCTTCATTTAGCTTTCACTACATCACATGAAGCACTGCCTTAGCCCCAGAAATGTGATGACAACATGGGTCATGTCCCTGCTAAACCCTGCAGCTTGTCCCAGTGTCAGTACCTGCAGATCCTGCTGCTGACCTCATCCTTGCAGTGGCACAGCACTGTCATCACTGCAAGAAAAGTTGGATGAGTCTTCATGTCTGAATTGTGCTGAAAACACTGCAGAGGGAAAGGACAAACTCAGTGACTCAGCTCTACACTCGAGACAAAAATTCCCATGATCAGCAGAAGCAGAGAGGGAAGAGGTGGAATCACAGCTTTGCTTACCTTGGCAAGAAGTAAAGTGTATTTTTTCACTAAACTCTCAAATTCTGGCATCACAGTGTTGATGCCAAACAACACGTGCTCCACAAACAGAGCCATGGCAGACACCCGGTTCCAGCAGACTCTGTGGGAAGGAAGATTTCAAACAGAACATTACAAGCTGAGAGCAGGAATGGCAGTGCAGTCAGGTCAGTCAGCAACTCCACTGCCTTTCATGCTAGCCACTACAGCAATCCTGCACTTCTCATGACATTCTTACTTTGCCCCTTTGTTATCCAAAGGGATTTCTGTGAAGGATAGAGCAGACACCAGCACTGCAGCAGAACCAGCACCACTGCACACACCTCCTCACACCTCTAACTTCTATATCTAGAAAGTACTTCAAAAAATACTAATCACAATTAACTGTTTTCTTCATCTCAGATAAACTAAACAAGCTCTGTGAGAAACTGTGGTAGCTCTCTGGGCTTTGTTCTAAAATACAAGATGCAGTGAAATTCCTCATCTCTCACAGCCTTTATACACAGGGGGTGCAGTGAGGAGATACTGCTGCTTAACAGGAACCTGAGTTTTAAATAACCCCTGAATCCAGATGGAATGCACTGGATGATACTGCCAGATTTAGAGGGAGAATCTACAGGAGATGAGGGGAAAGAATATGGCTCTTACTGCTTGATATGTAATTGAGCCCAGCAGGAATCTGGAAAGGTTTGCAAAGTCTGAAAAGCAGCACCAAGCAGCTTCAGGCTGTACCAATGCCCTGATTAGCAGCCAGGCAAAGGATCAGAGCTGTGGTACCTACTTGAGTTCCCTCAGCAGCTGATGGCACCGACTCCCACTCTGCTGTGCATCCTTCTCTTTACAAAGAAACTCAATGGGCATCTGAAGATTCTTCACTCTCTGCAGCCAGACCTCGGGGGGGGCTGTCTGCACCTGGTTCTCCAGCTCTTCAGCACACACCAATGCAGCCAGCACATCCAAAACCTGGACACAGGGGTGAAGTGTAACTCACCAGTTTCAGTTCAGAATTACCTATGGCCCTTGCTATAGCATATGTTCTACTGAATGATGTGCCCTTGATTATCTCAAGGCTCTGGAATTCTCATGCCTGTGGCTTGGCTCATTAGCACATCCTATTTGCTAACGCAAAAGCAGGGCAAACTATTTTAAAACTTGCTAGCAGCAACTACAACACAGCAGATCATTCCTAATTCTGAGGATCCTGAGCTTGTGCTTTCCCCTCTGCTGTTGCTGGAATCCAAAGGAATTCAGTGAAGACAGAGCTCCCTGCTAGGGCTGAGGACCACCAGCATGCCTGGTAGCAACCCTACCATCTCCGAGCGTGGAACTCCACGTCCCTCCTGGTTGATGAGGTAGTCAACCACACGGGGGTACACAGCCAGGATCCTGGCAAGGTTCTGCAGGCGGCTCTTGAACTGGTTGTAGGCCAGGTGTGCCCAGGGCAGGGAGGGCCCTGGGTCCCCTCCCCGGGGGCACGTGGCTGCCCACTCTGCTATGCAGGACACGAATGCGGAGCGCAGACACTGCAGGGGTGGGAAAGAGGCAAAACCAAACATTAAAAGAGCTTTTGTAATTTGTTTTGCACGGGAAATATTGGCAAAACTATTTGAAAGAAGAGAATCAGCTCCTTATAAAGACAGGTCTTAAATGTGTCAGTTATTCCAGGTGCTGCTTTCTGAGTAAGGCTGGAGCAATCGCAGGTGTCAAAACACCCACTGTGGGGTCCCCTTGCTACTGGTTTGTCTCAGAGGGGGATTTTCTCTGAGAGGTAGGACTGATGCAGGAGGACACATTCACAGGCACCATGTTCTCCTCTCCATCCAAAGGGTTTCAGCTGTTCCAGACACTGACCTGCAGCTCCTCTTGGAAGGACACACCGATGGTCAAGACAATAAAGTCTGTTATATAGCATTGGAAGAGCATCTGCCTGTCCTCCTCAGTCAGAGCAGAGATAAATTTTCCCAGGGCAGTTTTCTGGAAGATATCCACAAACTTCTCAGCATGGTCTGGAAAACGAGAAAGCAGAAAAAAGCTGGATATTGGGAGGAGGTTGGCTTTGACACAGCATCTGTCCTAGAGAGACTGACAGCTAATTAATCACTGATGCATCCAGCACTCCCCTCATTCAGGGCACTAATGAGGGACTCAGGCCAGGCCTTGTCAGCCCAGCACCAGTGTCGTATTTCTGGAATCTCACCTTGTCATTAACTCTTGGCATCTCCACAGCATTTTGAATGCAAGGGCACAGATAGGTGAGAAAGATTAATAGTGAAAAGCACAAAGAAAAGCTGCCTGCACACATCTCTGATGGTTCATAGGAGCACCGAGGTGACTCCAGTGTCCTGGAGGGGTACAGCAGTGACAAACTAGAGCTCACAGGGCAGGCTCTCACCGTCAGTGTTTTGGATGTACTGAGCTTCCAACCACATCTCATCCAGGTACTCCTTAATCCTCCAGCTGAAGGGCATCTCATTCCCAGCATCAGCAGACACCATCATGTTGTTCTGCACCAGAATTATCTCTGGCTGAGAGCTGGGAAATTAAAAGGTCATTAATGCACTGGGCTTTTACCTGAGAAGCACATTCAGAGGCAGAAGATGTAGAAAGCAAGAAATCAGCCCTAGAAGGGGATAAGAGAAGTGGGGAGAACTGCAGGACTCTGATACAGCTCATGCTGCCAGCGGTGGAGCATCAGCACTTCCTCAGTCAGCAGTCCCCGGCCAGAGGGCTGCCTTGGCAGGACACGTGGGCTGCAGGGGCTGGGTAAGACATGGGAGAGACTTGTACAGTCCCCAGGCAGTGCCTGGCACAGCACAGGGAGCAGCCAGTGTCCCTCTGCATGTGGGATTAAAGCCAGCACTGGGCTGGTCCCAGTGACCAGCCAAGCCCTCCTGCTGCTCCCTCTGGGCTCACCTGCTCGTGCCCACACTGGAAGGCACACTCAGCAGTTTGGTATCACTGAAGATGAACAGCCACAGGTTTGTCACCCACTTTGCTGCTGGCCTGGCCAAGAGCTCCAGATTGCCATTTCTGTCTATGACAGAAATCAGGAGAGCCAGGAATGGAGTGATCACCTTCTGGACTCGCTTCCACAGGGTGTGCCTTTGGGGCAGAGAGACAGAGGGAAGGTGAGCAATGACATCAGCAGAACAGGAGGTGACTGTCCCAAATAATTGCTGACATGTATTCACATGAGAGAAAGTCCTAATCCTGCCTTTAAGTGGAAAAAGTACCACCACCAAGACCCCTACACTTCTGTCACTCCTAGTTTTCCTGTAATCCCACTGTTCCACTCAAAGCACTGGTGCATTCCTGTCCCAGTACAGCCCACTCAGGAGCCAGGAGAGGCTAAACTGCCTTCAGGGAGTTTCCAGCACAGACTGGAGGCTGACACTGCAAATATTCTGATTATACAAAACTGCTGCCTCTGCTGCACAGGTGCCATTTGCAGACTCTTCCTGGAAGCCTGCACACTCCAAGGATTGCTGCTATCCTCACCTGAAGGTACCTGCCTCCTGGAGAGCACTGAGGTTGGAAGCCTCCCGAAGCACCCAGTTTTTGGGGTGAAAGGAATTTTCTTCTTGCTTCTTCAAAAGGCTGGAGAGACGAGCCTTTGTTATCTTCAGGAAGGAGGCTACAAAACAAGGAGAAACTTGAATGTTCTCCTCTGTTAGCATTGGATCCAAGTCCAAATACCCCACCAAGCACAGTACTTTACAGTTGTTTCAATAATTAGCCAAATGGGGAAAAAACCAGCCACCACCTGAACTCCAGGAAAAGCCCTACAGCCATGACAGACTGGAGCACAGACACACACACACTCCTGGGAGATCCTCCTCGTCTACACCACAGCAAGGACCACTGACCTTTGGGTCCCCAGTGACCTGACTGACATACTCTGGTGGTCCCCCAGATGTTCAGAGACACTACCTGCAGCACACACACCTTTCAAGTCATCCTCCTTGGAGAGGAGCCCAAGAAGAATCTTAATCCGCCTTCTGCTTCGACTCAGATCCTCGTTCTGGTCCCGCAGCATCCCCACAGCACTCTGCACACAGGTCCTCAGGAGCACAGTGGTGTCCAGGATCTCAACCTGCCCAGCAACACCACAAAAATAAGACCATTCCCCTCCAGGGCTACACCCCAACCCCCAGCACGTCCCTCCTAGAATGGTGACAGAGCTCCCAACACTCATCTCAGACTGCAGTTCTAAGTTCTTCTGCTATCAAGTACCTGGTGCAACTGTTGTGGCCCTCTCAAACTGGCCACACATTTGTACTAAGATTCCTACAGACAAAACATTCAGCAGTTCAGGGGAAAAAGTGGAAATAATAAATACGAGCAGGGAAAATCTGCCCTCACTGTGGAATGTTTCAGCACACGAAGGGCAAAAGCCACATGTCCCTCATCTTGGGCACCCTCCAGCTGAGGTTGCCAGGGGGAAACACGAGTCAGTGTGAATGAATGTGGCTGCAGCACAGCCAAGCCCTCAGTCAGCTCCAGCATGGCTTTAATGCACAGCTCAAAGCACACCCAGCTGGACTGGCAGGCTCAGAAACACAGCTCTCACCTTCAGGGTGAGAAAGGCAACAGAAGCCTCTAAAGCTGATTTTTTAAAAATTAGAAGTATGAAATTACTAAGGATTTAGAGGGTCCTTACAATGGTTTGTTTCTTGAGTGATGCTGATTTTGACTGGACAGTGGGGAGGAGGAATTTGATCATGAACATTCATGACCCCAATACTGTTGATGGATTTCAAGAGAATGGGGATTAAGAAGGTGTGTTGCACCTATGGATGACAGAGCAGAGAGCCATCCTGACAGCTGAGAAGCAAACAAATGTATTCTGAACTGACCTCATGGTGCTCTGCCTCTGGCACTGGTGTTCCAACCTCCATCTCTTCCTCCTGTGCTTCTCTATTCACAGGCAGAGCTGCAGCTAAGGTGTAGACTTTTTATTAGAAAGCAGCAGTGAACTTCTGCATCAGTCAGATAAGAGTTTATTTTAGTAAGGGCATTCCAGATCAGCAGAACATCTGTCAGATCCATTAGTACCTGCATCCACCTCTCAAACAGACAACTGCTGGGGCTGGCAGGCCTCATGCAGCAAAAACAGGAAGAAATGACACTGAGTTAATACCTTAAGCTCTCCCAGAATCCCACCAGATAGTGCAGTGAGAGAAAAAAAAACAAACTGAGAGGAAAGAAAGACCCTTGTCAGTGGTCTCTGCCATGCAGCACCTGCTGCCTCTTGTGCTGGGACAGAGCACTCAGTCTGCTGAGCAGTGCAAATGCTGTGTTTCTGTCAAAAGAAAAAGGTTAAACTACCAAATTAACTTACTTGATGACCTAAAGCTTAACAAGAGACTGAATACAAAAGCTAGTTGGGATTCCCCCCAGAACCAGGTGCTGAGCAGGGATAGTCCTGGTTACACTGCACCAGGCATCTGGTAGTTCCTCCAGCACCGAGTCTGGGGCCACATCTCCCCTCTGCCCCACCAGCACATCAACCCCACTGGCTGCACACACAGCTCACCTTTGGTCTGACCCGAGTCCTCAGAGAACACCTGGCTGATGGTGAGGTTCTGCAGGGCTGTCAGATCAGAGACCATGTCCTTGGATCTGCGGAGGTCGTCTATGTGCACCGACTGCCACAGCCCTAAAGGCAGACAGCAACAGCAAGAAATCATTCCATGCCTGCAGCTTGTGCTTCTAGAAGAGCTTCCCAAGAATTACCTGCCAGCACCTGTGGGTTTACATTCAGAGTTCACTTACTCTCACCTCGTGCTGTAGGAAGGGAAAGCTGAATTCACTTAGAACACACTGCCTGACAGGGCTTGCACAGGGCCAGGGGCTCTGAAGCTCTCAGCAGCCACCGGGCCCAGAGGGACTTTGCTGCTGAGAGCAGAACATGTCAGCAGGTGTTCCAGAGCCTCCCAGAGGACAACACACCCGTGGAGTTACCCTCATGTTTGTGTGCTGCTCTCCAGCTGACTGGAGAGGAGCTGTCTGTCAGTGGGCAAGGAAAGCTGTTCTCACCAGGGAGCCCACAACTCCCGGGAACTGATTGCCAGGGCCAGCCCCTGTGGAACAGGGAAGCAGCTCTGACAATTCACAGGACACACAGAGTCCTGATTTTTAACACTGAAAAGGACAGTGAACAAGGGAAGTGACTGCCTGGAGCCAGCTGAAGAGTGAGGAGGGACAGATGGGCACACTCGCCTCCATGGAATCCCACATAGGATGTTCCTCCTTCCAGCCGGGAAAGCTTCATGATGAAGTAAACAAAGACAGAGACTTCTCCCAGGTCCACCTTGTTGATTTCATTAACAATGGTGTATCTGCAACAAAGAGGAGATGCCAGCTGAGCTCATGGCCATGCAGCTTTCCTCTGAGAGGACACATTTCCTCTGCCCAAACAGACACAAGTGACTCTCACTCTCTCCCAGCCTCGGTGCTGAGCTGCCACCTCCAGCTGTGCCTCAAATGATCCCTGACCCTCAGCTCTTCAGGGCTTATGCAGCCAATGGCCAGAATACACATTTTAAAGGGGATTATCTGCTCATTTGACCCAGCTTAGTTTATTTTGACGGGGCTATGAACTAATATTTGAAATGCAATTAGTGCATCCAGATTCATTCTGCTGCAGAACAAAGGATTACACATTCCTGAGTCTCAAATCCCCAAACAGCACTAATAAACAAAGGTGGTGAGGAGTGGCCAAGCAGAATTGAGCCACTTCACACCTGACTTACTTGGCTGAGGCCACAAGCTGAGCATCTTGAGAGCCATCTTCAAAGTCAGTCTGAATAATAAGGACTTTATTTCCTGAAGTAGCATCCAGAAAATCACTGAAGAGTGAAAAGGGATTTAACAGAAGTCACTAAATGCAAAAACCAAACATTAAAGACTAAAGAACCAGTCCCTCTGCATTACCTTTGGCTGCTGCAGGCAGAAGGAGAAATTAAAACACCAAACCCCATGTCTGTGTGATGAAGCTGATAAGATTTGCCCTGTGCCAGCCCACTGTGAGCACAGCACAGGCTCCTGCCTCCCTTTCCCATGTGTTACTCCAAGTGTTCTGCCCAGCTGATGGCCTATCCTGAGCAGCATAAGGCAAGCCCAGACTCACCGGATGCTCTTCAGGAAGGAGTATTCCGTGTCAAACTGCTGCAGGAACAGGATCTGGGGCCTCTGGGCTCTGCCCTGCACCTCCCTCTCCAGGCAGGCAGCGTCAGCACTGGTGAGCAGCCGTGAGAAGGTGGTGACCTGGGGGACACGGGGCAGGAACGCAGCACAGACTCACCCACCTGTGCTCTGTGCTGCAGAGCTGGACCACACCCCAAACCCCACATTTACCTGCCCTGCCAACATGCAAGGGGCCAACCTGTAGGAGTCAAAAATAGCTTGGTTTCAAGAAGCCTTCTGGAAAGTCAAAGAGGCCTTGGCAAAGTGTATTGGGAGAATGTTAAAGGAGCCTCCCTGGCTGATAAGACTCAATCAAGCCTGCAGACATCTCCTGCCTCAGTATCTCCAAGCTGCCTCTGCATTTGAGAAGATTTGTGGGTTTCTGTGTATTCACTAGGCCAGATAGAAACTCTCCTTATCAATCCCTTTGTTTCTTCTGTCTTGTGTTCATTAAATATAAACTGGTCTTACATTCCTGAATGCAACCATAATGTATTCTCTTAGTTGTAATATCTCCTCCCATGTTTAGCATAAAATCAGCCCCTGAAATGAATATTTACTCATTGAACCTATATGTTGCATCTTGTCACTTCAATAAATGTTCCTGTTCGCCCCGCCACAAACAGGGACCGTGCCCGACCGCTGCACCACCCCAGAGCCCCTGCTGGACATCCTGCAGCCCTGGCAGGACAAATAAGGACCCGAGGGCAGGTCGGGAAGGGGGTCTGGGAGGACCTACCCAGACACTCACCTCTGTAAAGGCTGTTTGGTATCCAGACCCTGCACGGACATGAGCGTGGAGAAAGTCTGCGAAGGACGTGTGCTGCTGCTGCCTGAAGTAGATATTGGCCAGGGAGTCTGCCATGAAGACGCCCACGGCGCTGCAGAGGCGGATGACGGCGTCGGGGGTGGCACAGTTCAGCAGGGCCAGCTGGGCCTCCTTCTTCACCCGTGCCAGCAGCTCCCCGGGGGGACAGGCTGCCCTCAGCCTCTGCGAGGTCTGCAGCACCACCGAGGCGCAGGTGTTGGCGTGGTAGCCCACGAAGACGTCGGCGGGGCGGTACTGCTGCGCGCTCACAAAGTGCTCCTCCGTGTTCACCGCCGTGAAATCCCTCACCCACCTCTGCAGCTCCTGCACGGCTTCTCTTTGCCCCTTGTCCAGGACGGTGCTGATATCCAGGTAGTGCTTCTCCAGCCGGTTGATCAGAGGGATGGGGAAGTGCTTGTGCACCACGTCCTTCTCCTCGATGACAATCAAGCGGAACTTGGGGTGCACGCGGCACTTCACCCGGTGGGTGCCCAGCCCCAAGTCCACGTACTTCTGGCCAGCAAGGTACACGTAGTACTGGTTGAGGGCATCATAGAGGCTCTCGTAGAGGTTTTGCAAGTTGAGGAGCACAACCATTTGGCCAGTTTCCATGCAGACCTTCACACGGTTGATGTTCCTGCATATCTGAGTATATTCTTGGTCTTTAGGGAAACTGGAGCCAAAGATAATTTCTGGCTGCTGTCGGGCAGAGAAAAATTCTTGCTGGAGGATCTGCAGCGCCGCATAGTTCTCAGTCAACACAAGCAGGTACCTGCAATCCCCATCCTCAGCACTGCTGTAAATGTTCTGACGGACCAGATCAATCCTACTGACATCATGAGCATGTATCTCTCCTTTTTCTGGTAACTTTGAGGTGAATATTTCCAAGGCATTGATGTCATCTTTGCCACCAAAGTTACGAAGAACCACTTCAGCAATGTCCTGAGGTGTTGGTTCACTTTTGGAGTTCTTAGCTAAGGCAAAAAACATCTTTATGAGGCTGTAGTAGTCACGCAGACCAAAGAACTCCCTGTCTTGGGCCTTGCAAATATTTTCATATGCATCTGCAAAGGGATGGAAATAGGGCTCAACCTTCTGCAAAGCCCCTCGTGACGAGCAGCAAATCCCCTTGGCACTCTCAATGAGCTCCTCTCTGCTGGGATCCCCGCGGGACACAAAGATGCCTCGATTCATCTTAGCTGGGTCCAGAGCCCAGTTGGAAATCCCAATGAAGCCAACCTTTTTGTGAGGAAGAGGGACATCATCTATGCAGCCATCTTCCAAGAGTGGATGCAAAGTCTTCAAGGGCATTTTGGGAGAGTCTTCTGCCAGCCCAATCTCATCCAAAACCACCACTGAGACATATTCATCCAAATTCTTCCCTTCCTGGAATCGAGCACAGTGCTTGAAAGTTCCTATGATTCCCTCTGGAGTGGAGAGAGGGCTGCACTGAAAAGACACAAGATGGATCTGCTTCAAGTCCTTGAACAAATCAGAATGAGCTGCTTGGCCTTGCATAGCATCAGCCACAATGGTTTTGGCAAGGGATTTGGAACTCCCAGGTTTCCCAACAAGAAAAAGAGGGATTTTCAGCTCAATACAGATGACCATCATAAAGACATTTTCCTTCAAGGCCAAGTTTCTTGCTATAGTATCCCGGAGTTGCACACCGCTCAGGAATAAGTCCTGCATCAGGGAGATTTCTTCCAAAATCTTTTTCTGGGTGTCAAAAGGCTTCGGAAGGACCTGGCTGATGGCACTCCTGTATGCCTCCTTCCTTTCCAAGGACGCATGATAGCAGACACCAACTGCCAGCACCAAGGACCAGATAATGCTGTTTCTCTCAACACTGCCCTTTGGTGCTTTCTTTTCGGCCAGGTACCTCTCCAGCTCCCTCAGCAGCAGCTGACTGTGCTTGTAAAACCACTTGAAAACCTCCATGCAGCGTTCCACATCCCGCAGGCTGACAAAGCTGCACTCATCATCCCTCTGCCTCATGTACTGCTGGGAGGCAAAGAGCACCTCTGTGGCTGCCTCCACCTCACCCTGCCCCATGGGGACCTGCTCCGCGACCCGCTGCACGATCTGCTGGATGTACATCTTCTCAGTCAGGTTGTTCAGCTGCCCAAAATCCCACACTAATGGGATCATGCTGGGCGGGAGCGCGTGGACGCGGTACACGAGCTGCCTCAGTGGGATAGAGCCAAGCTTGTCCTTGGTCTCATCTGCTTTGACACGGTAGCCCAGGCCAGCTAACTCCAGGCGCTGGATCATCCTGGGGGTGTGCTTACGATAGGGGTTGCAGGCTGCTATGATCCGCAGGCCAGAGCCCGAGGCCAAGGGCTCCCCCTGCACCGTGCGGTCACACAGAACCTCCTTGATGCTGCTCACGGCCTCTGTCGTGTTGGCTTCATCAAAAAACAGGACGGTGTCCAACCCGTGCTGCTCCTTGTTGGATTTAGCCAGGGCTTCTGCTTCTCTGATCCTGGCATAGATCATCTCTGCTGTGGTGCCTCCGTGGACCTTGACAAGCTTCATGTTCTCCACCTCCACAAAGCTTCTGTGTAGCTGGCACAGGAACTTCACCAGTCTGGTTTTCCCACAGCCCGTCTCTCCCATGATGACAACCGGGATGTTGCACCGGAATCGCATCTCAATAGCCAACATCTTCAGCACGTTGTCTGTGGTGAGCTCGTACGTCTCATCGGGGTCTATCACCCAGGGGAGCCCCAACACCATGCAAAGCTTCTCGAGCTTCTCGTGCCGAGGCAGCTCATCGAAGGGCACGTTGAAGGGGACTCTCTGCAGTAACAGGCCCTGGTACAGCTGCGCAGTCATGATGTTGCGCTTGATGACTCTGCCGTTCAGGGGGTTTATGGCATCAACACCATGGGGGCCGTTGGGTTGAAAGTGGAAACCCATGAAGGTCATGGACACACGGTCTTCATTGAAAAACAAATACGGGTGAGGCTCTGACTCCCACCTCTTCCGAATGCGGAAAGGAAGAAGATCTTCCTCCGCGACGTTCTCCAGGTAGGAGTGCTGTCTTCCAGAACTCTGATCCGAAATGTTCAGGGAGGGCGTCGCAAAATCCCTCGCCATTAAAATCATGAAGCTCACAACAAAGTTTTTGAAACCTTTCAGAGTGTCCTGGACAAAGTCAGGGTTGCAAAAGACAGAATTTTCACAGTCTCTCAACTGAATGTTGAGAAACCAGGTGAAGTTCCGGAGCTCTGCCCAGGAGGGGTCCATGACCCCACAGTGCAAGAGGAACAGCTGCAGACACTCCACTGGGCTCCCTTCCACCGAGTGCGCCTCGTACCAGAACATGTCCAGATCATACCCCTGGTGAAACCTCTTCAGATACTGGAAAGGTCTCTGGAAAGCTTCACTGTAAAATTCCTCCTCGTCCATTCCCAGGTCCAAAACATCCCCAGACTGTTTTCCAAGTGTCTCCATTTCTAGTACTTCTTTGGGAGACTTACATGTTACCTTAGGGAACACATCTAAGAAATCATACTTCTGGCTCGCTGACATCTGGAGAAGAGGAAAAGAAAGTGTCATCACAGAGCTGTAGCCCTGACCTTCTTCAGTTTAGTTAATCTGCTCTTAAGTTTTCTTACCTAAAACCACAGAACTGAGTAGCAGGAGCCAGATTACACAACCAGGTCACCTTAGCCCCTGTGCATCCCTTCTTCCACCTAAAGTGCACCACTTTGTATTGAGACACAGCCCACCCCGAATTGAACAGGGAATTCCTGTGAAGTGTTTACAGTTACAGTCTCTATGTACAAACATGAGCAAAATGACTCAATTTCCCAGAAATGGAGCACTGCTGTGTACATACAAGTCTGGCTGCTTTCCTTGACACTGGGGACACCTCAAGGATTTCAATGACATACAGATGACACTTCTGTCGTAGCCACATATTGCCATTATTATCTGTCAGGTACTGCAAAACCAACAGCTTGAAGAGAAACTCTGGAATTCCACATTGCACCTATCACAAGAAAAGACACAAAGGCATTTCCTCTTCATTTACCCACCACAACTTCACAGAATCACAGAATAGTTGAGGGTGGCAAGGTTCTCTGATCAAAGCAGGTTCAGCTAGAACTGGCTGCTCAGGACCACATACAACCAGGTTTTTAGTACCTCCAAGGATAGAGACTCTACAGTTTCTCCAGGAAACCTGTTCTAAGTCCAACCACCTTGATGGTAATGAGTTAATTGTTTTACTTACACCATAATTAGAATGCACATCCTAGAGAAATGCTTACTAAGAAACAAGAGCTATAAAGAAACAAATCCTGCAAGAATCCACACAGGACTTCTTGGACAAGGGAGCTGTGGGAGGGATGTACTTACTGAGGAGGTGATATCAAAATGAAATATCATGGGCTTTGTCTGGTGTTCTTTCTTCAGAAAAGGCAGGAGAGACTTTAGCACTTTATCTTCGTCCACTTCTGGTTCAATTAGTCTAATGGTTTTCAGAAGTTCTGTACAGTCAGGCTGCTCTTCCTGCAGCCTCTCATGTAGCCTCTTCACATACAGAGACTTCCCTGAAAAATGAAAACCCACAAGAATTGAAGCCACTGATACTGAACACATCATATTAAAGGCATAATAGAAGAAAATAAAATGCTTTAGTACACTGTGCTTTAAAATCTCTGAACCTTCCTTAAAGGCATTCCAGAAGAAGAAAGCCTCAATCTGGTTTGAGCAGCTGGAACCAGGAATCCAAGCCACTGCTGTTGTTGTCCACATGGCTTGTTTTGCTTCCACTACTGAGATGCTTTACTCTTCATTAGGATTTGCATCTATATTGTGCTTGTTTCTAAAGTCAAATCAGAGTAAGAACACAGCTGCCACTGTGAGTCTTGTCCATATTTTTTCAGAGATTTTCAGTTCAGGAGCTCTGATGTCAGAAACAGCATCTTTGTGTTCAATAGCCCTTGATGGTGATTTCACTCCTAACAGTATCTGATCCCTTTTCAAGCCTGTGTAAAGGTTTGGGTTTCACAATTCAGCCAATCCCTGTTTGAAACTCACCTTTCTGTTTGCTTTTCAGCCTGACAATACCCCACAGCTTTTTGCATTAAGAGACACCAAACAGTCATTTCCCACACAGACAGGCAGCCTTTGTAACCCTTGTCCCACCTCACAGCCCATTTCCTGCAGGCATATGTTAACCTCAGGAGGTCAGGTTTGGCTCATCCAGCATTAGTTATGTTTATATTAATTACACAAGTGAGCACAACAAGACAGGTGTCAGGTTAGCAAAGTGACCCATCTTTAGAGACGCCCATCTTGGGACAAGACGAGGAGACTTCCAGCTTTCGTGTCACTGCACTGAGTCTGAATTGCTCTTTTTGACTAAGATACTCAGGACTTGGACACAAAACCTGGCAAGGTGAACCCTGCTCTATTTTTCAACTGTCAGCAGACCCCCCTTTGCATGTGACAACCTACCCATGCCAGCTCGTTTGGAGAACACAATCCCAACACACATATTGTCCTTGAACACGCAAGCAGCCGAGCTTGAGGGCTGAGCCACTCGGTAGTGGTGCTGCAGGTACCGCTGGATGTCAGCCCGTGGCCTCTGGGGTATCATGTGCACTTTGTAGTGGCTGAAGGCAGAGGGGATGTAGCTGTGCTCCCGCTCACAGTTGCACAGGATGACCAGGCGGTAGGAGCTGTTGAAGTGCTGCAGGTGCTGGAACAGCTCCTCTGCCCTGCAGCTGACATCGTAACTCAGCTCATCTGCGAACAGCAGGGTGTAAATCTTCTCCCCTCTGCTGCAGGGAATGAGGCACCTCCTGAGGAACAGCCCCACCTGCTCAGCAGTGGTCTGAGGAGTGCACAGGAGAACCTCATCAAAGGTGGGAAGGGGCTGGTCGGGACTGTTCATGTACAGAGCCAGGGCAGAGGTGAGCACCTCGGAGCGAGGGCAGGTGATGAGGTTGGGCTGGCCCACGCACAGCAGGTCCTGAGGAAACTCCCTGGTGACACAGTCCCTGCCACAGCTGGCCAGCTGCTCCAGCCTCACGCCCAGCGCGTCGATGCCCAGGCAGCCGGGCAGGAAGGAGCCCATGTTGCTCATGTAGCACTCCCAGATGCACCTCAGCTGGGCACTGAGGTCCTTCTCCCCGCCCAACAGCACTTGGAAGTCAGCAGGAGATTTCCCCGAGTTGGGAGGGACGTCCCTCCTGAAGGCTGTGAGCACGTCCTGCTCCGTGCAGCGGGGGTTCAGGAAGGCCAGCATGGTGAGGGCAGCCTGGCTGGGCCTGCCCTGCCCCAGCTCTGAGCACAGGAACACCAACTGCTCGGCACTGTAGTAGTTCAGGTAGAAATGCTCCAACCGTTTGTCATACATGAAGCTTTTCCAGCTCTCCAGGAAGCTCTCCATCGTCTTGCAGAGGGCTGGGAGCACAGCTGCCATATCCCCCCGCCCTTCCAGCACGGGGATGGGGCCCAGGGAGAAGTCCATAAGAACACAGGTTTCTCTTTGGGGTGAACAATACACATGGGCAAGCCAGGAGCGGAAAAGCATGTTCCCGGCTGAATAAAGGTCTATAAAGGCTTGTGCAAGTCTCTGGACATTGGAAAAGACCTGTGTGAGGACAGAGGAGAGAGAAAACACTGAGCTAATTCACCAAGACAAGTTCCAGCCATGAAACCACAGGAAAGACTTCCAATGAAAAGAAAGGCTTTGGTCTAGATGTGTGTCAGGCCTTGTACAGCCACAGACACTATGACTTATTAACAGCAATATCCCCAGGAAACCAGTACAGAACCCCCAGGAAAACAAAGGAACGTCCAGCTTGCTACCAAAGCACAAAATTGGTGCTGGCCTCAGCCAGGAGCATCCCCAGTGCTCCCAGAGGATAAGGGTACCACTGTCTGGCCTCCAGTTTAACCCCACCTTACCAGGGAACCAAAGAGGCAGGAACATCCATCTGCCTGTGACCATCCACCCCCAGAAACTCGGCTGTCAAGTAGAGTCTTAAGAACTGACAGTCAAGTGAAAATCCATCCCCAGCCCCAACATCAGTCTGGAATCTCACCTCAGAGAACCTCTCCACCTCCAGGCCTTGCTCTCCCTTTGCTGACATGAGCATCAGTTTGTTCTGCAGCTCACGGAGTTCTGCCAGGGAGTATTTCCAGGAGGCCTCGTCCTCCCCTGAGCTCCCCAGGAGGGTGAAGCACAGGACACTGTCCAAGGAAGCCTGCCAGAGCAGAAGTCATTAGTGTGGATGTGCTTGAGGCTCTGCCCAAGGCAGTGCTGTGCCCAGCCAGGGGCAGGAGCCCCCAGGAAGGAGCTGAGTGTGCAGCGGGAGAAAAGCTCTGTCCAGGTGCTGGGAGCAGGAGGGGAGGGGGAGCTGAGCTGCCTCACCTTCTGGCCATCAGCTGGTGCTCTCAGGACATAGACTCCTCTGCTGTTGATGGCAGCTGCCAGGGAGAGCGAGGAGAGCTCCACGGAGCCATGGCTCTCCTTCACTGTCTTCAGCCACTCCAAGTGCTGGGCTGAGGCACACTGTGGGGAGAGGAGACACTGCCCTGGCTGCTCTGACTTGGCAGCATTTCCAGGATTACCACAGATGCATCTGCTCAGGACAAACAGCTTGGGCTGGCACAAGACTTACAGGATGGGGAAGGGAAGGGGCACTGGCCAGAGCCTGGTCTGTCTGCACAGCTGTTTCCCTCCCCAGCCCGTGGGTATGAACAGAGCCCACAGTGCTCCAGCACCTCTTGCTATGGAATCAGGCTCTGCTGCAAAGGATAGGAGTCCCCAGCCACCTGCTCCCCTCTTTCACACCACCGTGTCACACTGCAAAGCCTCAGCAGAGCTGTGGAGACACCTGTGCCACACCAGGGAGAGCTGCTGCAGTGAAAGGTTGTGCCACAGAAACACCAGATATTTTTCTTCCAATAACAAACACTGCTGTGATGCCCTAGGCAGGGAAACTTCCCGCCACTCTTGGAAGGCAGAAATGCAGGAGATGCAGAGAGAACCTGCTCTAGAAGAACTCACCAGTTTATTGGGGAGCTTCTCATCACTGTCCAGGGCTCTCCACAGCTTCTGCAAGCAGCGCATGAAGTCCTCAAACCCTGACTCTTGCCTGAGCTCATAGAGCAGGGAGGAATAGCCATGCACAGTGTCATGGAAACAGGCCACACGGTCCACATCCATGTCATTCTCCCCAGCAGAGATGGATGCCAAGTCTACAAACACCTTCAGCTCATTTATATCTTAAATGAGACAAACACAAGTGAACAACAAATGAGGCAGCCTGAGCACGATTCCACATCACCACCCTCTACAGCAAACACAGAAAGGATGTTTTGAACATCATCTCCCCTGCAGCTGCCCTCCCTCCATCCTGCCAGCAGCTTCCCCAGGTGACCCATCCACCCTTGGGAGCCCCTTGGCCCTGCTCTGCCCCACAGGTCACCACCAGCAGGTACCAGCCAGGATGGGACCAGTGCCTGGGGTGGGGGGTGTCTGGGCAGGGTCAAGCCAGACAAGTCAGCCAGCAGACACACAGTCCCATGATCTGAAACAGCCAGTCTGAGTCACAGCAGCTCCCAAAGCCCTCCAGGCCCAGCCCAGCTCCTGGGCAGGGTGGTCACTGTGTGCTGCACCAGCCTGCAGTGCAGGACACATTTAAACAGAGTCCACAGCACATCCCACACCAAAACCCACCAGTGTTTGTACTTATCAACACCAGAAGCTGGGAAGGCACAAAGCAGATGGGCCAGGGATAGAGTGTTCCTTCTGCCCCCACACAGATGCCAAACCTTCCAGCACTCTCTAACTGCTGGGCGAGCTGCACACACCTTTCAGTGCTTCTCTGACCCAGGAGACAAAGTCCTTCTGCTGGGCCAGCTCCCTCAGACAGCCCCGGCGGGTGGCAGTGATCCCCTGCAGCCGTGTCTTCACCTGCACCAGCTCGGGGCTGATGGAATCCAGCCTCTGGGTCTTGGAGCACTCCAGCCTCTCCGTCTGGAAAGCAAGCAGTGCAAACACCCCTCAGGCTGCAGCTGGGTAATGCCACTGGCTCTGCAGCAGGGAAAGAAAAGCCCTCTGCAAAGTCACACCTCAACAGAGGAATAGCATCTCTTTTTTAGGAATGACTACTCAAAAGCACTTTGAATAACCAAATTTTACCTCAGGTAAACATTTTGGGACAAGGAATGGCTCTTGACAGGCTGGGATAGACTCGTGGAAAGGGTCAGATTTAGCCAACACCTCGACAGTACAGGTCTTAAGAAGGGGATACTTACTATATCCAACAAGTTTTCCAGGATACTGAAGTCACCAGAGAGACTTAAGTTCTCTTTGACATTGGCAATGATCTTTGCAGCATCAAAAGTTAAATGCATTTCATGGTATTGCTGGATCTGCTGAACTCTCTGGTCAACCCAGGATGTGTCTTCTCCAGGTCGAAGCTTACAGAGGGTGTTTAGCTCTGTTCTGAGATCTTCAGGATGTTTTGTGAATTCCTGAAAAATTTTATCAACTGCAGAAAGTGTGAGACTTCCTGATCTGAGATCATCATACAGCATTTCATAGTTGGTAAAGCAAGGGTGGATCACAGTGCTCAAAACATCATCAAGGTCCAATTCAGGCACAGTGTCCTCCTCCTCCTCCTCCTCTTCCTCTGAACATTCATACTCAAACTCCTCTTCTGCCTTCTGTGCTGCTTCCTCCCAGAACTGCTGTAAGATCAGGCTGTCCTTAAAAGAGTGTATCTTCTGGACAAATTCTTTCAGCTCTGGCTTCAAGCTGTAGTAGGTCTTCAGGGGTCTTTCTCCCACATTCACAACTTTATGTAGTCTTTTTAAGCTCAGATCTTCTGAGTGTTGAAATTCCACTTCACCTACATCCACTGTAAAAGACAGGTCAGAGGTGAGGTGTGCAGCCTGGCTCCAGCTCACTTCATCCAAACCCACAAGCCACAAAATGCTACTGGGCACGTGGGCCCTGTAAATGTTCATGTGATGCACCAGCACCCCCAGCGCTCTGGGTTTACTTCCCCCACCCCTCCTCACCCTCACTGTGGTTTAGAACCAGGCCTGTTCACAAAGCCAAGGGATTCTCAAGGAAAATTGTTTTATGGAGTTGCCACTCTCATGACTCTACCTTTCACAGATGCCTTCACGTTCCTGCACATGCTCAGGAAGGTTCCTATTGCTTTTTGATCTTTCCTGAGCAGTGTGACCTCTTCTTGCCTCATCTCCAGCAGTTTTTCCAGGCTTCTCTGGAGTCGTTGCTTCTCTTCACCTGGCAGTTGCTGATGCTCTGAAAGAAAACCCATCTGCAGTCACAAAGCAGACACTCCTCAGCCCCTGCACCCCTGAGTCAGGTTTGGGTTTGCAGAGTCACAAACCACACAGAGTCAACTCAAACCAGAGCTGGGAGCTCCACGTGCTGGCCCGGGGTCAGCACTGCAAACTGCTGGAGCACCTCATCACCATCCCCAACCCCTGCAGCATCAGCAGCACCGGCCACCCCTCCCTGCAGTGATGCTCTAAGCCAACCCTGCCACTTCTCAACATGTCTCTTACTTGTCTCCCAAATACAGATGAACTGTTTCTTGTGCTGGAGAATCTCCTCCAGATGTTTCACAAGGATGCAGCCATTCTGCATGTCACCAGTGACACTCTCAAACACAGAGTCTGCTGTGGCTATGACATTCTTGGCTTCATCTGTGAGTTTTTCCACAAAGTTTCTATTTCTTCCTGTTCCAGAAACAAAGTGTCAGCCCTAGATCAGCTCTGCTTCCCCAAACCAGGCAGAATCAGCAGCTACTGTGTCATTGTACAGAGGCCTCCCATCCCATTAAATCCCTACCCAAGAGCCTGTGGACTCCACGCTCCAACCCCTCATGTCTTTCTGAAGAGAAACCAGGATCTCAGGACAGCAACTGGGAAACCTTCCATGCAGAACCCACACCCAAACCCTGTACAAACACAAGCCACGTGGGTCCATTCACATGACCAACACTCAGGCATTTTTGTGTGGCAGTAACTTGTGAAAACTTCTCAGAGGAAGAAGTTTTGGTCTACAAATTGAGGCAGCTACAGTGGATTAGCACAGGAGGAATACTGGATCCCTCTTTCTTGGCCTTTTCTCTCCAGAAGCAGGCTGAATACCTCAGACTTTGAGATGAGGAATACAAGAAGAGCAGGACAGTTTCTCTCTGTGTTTGCTGCCCTGCACTGTGGCAGCAGCAAGGCAGAGAACGGCTCCTCAGAGCCTCCTATAAATCCGACCACAGACATACCATTAAAGCTGAAGATCTGTTTGATGTCAGGCCACGTCAGCAGGTGGTGCAGAATCTTCTCAAAGCTGCCCCCAGCCTGCCCACTGCCCATGGGCCAGGACTTCACAATGATGGTTGACACGAGCTGGCTGAACTGGCCCAGGCTGTAGGCAGACACCTTCTCCAGGAGATTGCTCTGTGTCTGCCAAGGCACACAGGAGAGGGCAGGCATGAACCAGGGCTGGGCTCACACTGCCTGCCCCTCAGCACCGGGCTCTGACGGCAAGGAGACCCCCCTCCAGTGCTGAGGCGTGCTCCAAAACAGCCATGTGACACGACTGACACCAGAATTCATGATGGAAACACATTACAGGTCTCCCTCACGGACCCTTTAGCAGTGGATACTCATTTCCTGATTCTCGCCAACATTTTCTGTCGGTTTAACAACCAGACAGTCCACAGCAACTCAGGCAACATCCAGCTCTCCTCCCGCCACGAGGCACATCCCTGTGCTATGGAAGAGCATTTCTGTGCAACGGGAAATCTGCCTTTTCTTTCTCCTCCCTTCCCTTCGCCCCCAGGGCCAGTGCAGTACCTGGCAAGCTGCAGTGACAGCCTCGGTGGCACAGCTCTGGAAGCACAGCTCGAGGGAAGGGTCCAGCCCTGCCAGCTTCAGCTTCTGACAGCAGTACACCAAGATTTGGTTCACTGGAGGCTCCTGGAGGGTAGAAGGGAGATTTTGTATCAGCTGAGTTTCCCAAGTGTTTCCTCTGACATGAAGGAGTGCTGCTATCGAGACAACAAAAGGAACTACTTTGATCGATGCAAGTTCCCCAGTGGGGCCAAGCATCAGCCCATTTCTCAGGGCCTGAAAGACAGATGAAACAAAAAACCCTTGGAAAATATTTCAATTATTTTCATCTAAAGCATGTGATTATTTAATATCCATGTCTCCAAGCCAAGCTTACAGCAGGAAATCTTTGCGTTCTGACTACTGAAAATAAATGGCTTAAAGAATTTTTAACTGCCTCAGAAAGGAGGTGAGGAGATACAAAAGGCCAACTTAGAAGGCATTTACACATGTGGATGGGCATTTGGGAGCCCGAACAACAGCATTTCTGCACAACAAATGGAAAGAGAAGCATCAGCTTTGTTTCTCTAAGCTCTTGGGTGTTCACACCACCTGGATCTTAAAACCCTGGAGCTGGTAATTGCTCAAAATGTGCCATTTCCTGTGAAGCACCCGGACATCATTCCAGCCTCGCAGCTGGGCAGGCCACTGACACTAACATTCCAGCCCGGCATGTTGTCATGGCCCATTTTTGAGCCTCCAGAACATGGTTTATAACAGCAAAAGCAACTTTTACAACCAAAGCCACCATGTTTCCACACGCTCCTTCTCCAAGCACAGCAGAGGATGGTCTGTTCCCTCTGAACCACCAGCCAGGGCTGCCTGGAGTCTCCCCTACCTCCTGGATTCTTCTCTGCAGATCTGCAAGTAAAGTCATCTTCCAGGTCTTGGTGAACTGTTCATCTGGAAAGCTGATGGTCACAAACTTATTCCAGGCCTGCAGGGGAGAAGCAAACAAACCCCAAACCACTGAGTGCTGAGGTTTAATAGAGAAAGAAACTAAAAGGTGTGGAAGAGAGGCCCATCCAGAGGAAAAGGAACACTCCCAGAGCTGCAAAAGGCAGCTTTGAAGCCCAAACGGTGTGTAAATGGCTCAGTTGCTAAAGGAGACATTTGGATGAGCCGCTTCCACCCTGCTGCTGGGAACTGACCCGGGAAGGGTTGGGAGCAGCAGCTCGGGGGCTGTTCTGAGCTTTGCCTGCCTGAAGGACAACCAGCGGGACAACCAGGGGGCAAGGCAGCACCAACAAGGGGCAGCTCCTCACCCCAGAAATGCCTCTTGGAAGAGCTGAGGACAAGGAGAACCAAGGTGAGCTGTGCAGCACCAGGTCCAGCCCTTTGCTCCTCAGCCCAAGCACTGCCCATCCCATCCCACTCCTTCCCCAGACAGCTGCAGGTCCCACCAAAGAGCCATTAGACTCAAGACTTCATGGTTAAGCTACAGTAAAACACCTTTAAATTCATATTATTAGAAGGTGACAAACCCCAAGTTCCCAGGAGATGGAGAATGCCACGTGCTCCAGGTACTCCCTCAGTAACTTCTCTTTTAAAGTGTTTCTGAACCAGGTTCGAGCATCTCTCAGAGCTTCACTGAACATCTTTCCCAAGGGATATTTCTGCACAGCATCTCTTGGAACCTGCCACACACAGAGGGACAAAAAACAGAGCAGGTCAAGCAGGAGAGCAACACACACCTGACTAAAATCAGTATTTCTAAAAAGAAGGCCTAAATGTATGCAAAGCACAAAAATGCCCAGCAACAGACTCACCACTGTTTGAATAAAGAACAGAGGGAGGCTGAAAAAATGCAATGCTTACAAAGAGCTTGTGCTTTATAGAATGCTTGTCCCAGGAAGTAGACAAAATATGTTCACAAAACCCAGACAACCTGAGCATTTGGCTGTAGTTTCAATAAGAACCAAAATCATCAGGTGATTTCACAACTTTTTGAAAGCATCACAATCATGGTTAGAGTGGCGAGTTCTCCAAATTGAGAACTGATGTGATCTACACCCAGTCTGTTGTACCATACTTGTCATATTTCTGGATATCTTGCTCATATCAAGCCAAGAGTAGCTCCTGGGTACTCACTGCAGTGGGCTGAAGTTTGGCAACCTTGGAAATCAGCATAGCAGAGGTGGCAGGAATCGAGAACCACCTCCCATCCTTTGTGGACTTGCACACCTTCTTGTGCAGCTTGATGCAGCAGGTCAAGCAGGACTGCCAAGAGTGAGTTTCCAGAGCTCTGCAGGGCAGGAACACAGAGGAAGAAGTGATTTTCTGCTCAGAGGAAAAATAAAAAAGGGAAAAAAAAAAGCCCACCCACCAAATTCAGCAGTGCCAGCTCATCATCCCTCCCTCTGATGGATTTAAAAAATGAGACAAAAACGCAGTATTCTTTGATTCACACAGATTTGAAGGCACACTGAAGCTACAAGCACAGCCCCAGCTCTCAGGCCTGCTGAAGGACAGTGCTCTAACAAAGGTGCAGTTACCTGGCTGGTGGCTCATCCAAGGCACGCAGCACTGTCTTTAGAACATTCTCTATCTATGGAAAGATAGAAATATTCAACTGTGGAAGAAGTCTTACAGACTGGTTTCTCATTAGCTGAGGGGAAGTGACAGAGGGAATTCCCTGTTCTTCCTTGTCTCCTCTAATGCTTTTATAGATACACCATAAAAATGCAAAACTTCTTTACTGGATGTCAGAGCCAACACATGGGTGGCTTTTATTTGTACAAACCAAACCTGCACTTCTTACAATCTAAGGGTTTAAAAGCTTACTAATAGTCACAATCCTGGTTCCTGCTGTCCTCACACAAATACAAGTGTCTTCACAACAGCGGGGAAACCTCCCTCCCCAACACAGCATCCCCTCTGCAAACAAACAGTTCCAGGTACAGGTTTGAGGAGCTCAGGACTAAAATGTTTGCCATCACTGACACAGATCACATCCAGCTAAGCACACCCTTCTCTCACCAACACCAACAACACTTCTTGCTCCAGATACACCCTCAACTCTCCTCTTAGGACTCTCTGACTTTCAGAGACACCTTTTGCTTTTAGCTAAAGTTGAAGCACTTTGTGCTGTGACCTGCTGCAAACCCCAATCCCCTCAGTGCTGGTCAGCTCTGCTAAAGGACACCCAGCAGCCCAGTTGGAGTCTTTATCCTGGAACTGGGTAAAGCTGCCAGAAGACAAACCTGAGTGTTATTCCAGCAAAGGTCACTGTTCTCTAATCTGTACAAAACGCCTTGAAGAGTAACTAACAAATCACTGGAGAAATCTTTTATGAAGTCATCCAGGCTCCCCAGGGGCAGCACACAGAACCAGGACCTGACCAGAATCGTATCAAATTCCAACAAGTACTTCTTGTCTTTCATCAGTTGCAGCAGGGTCACTCTGGAGAGAAGACAAAACAAAATCTTCAGGTTTCCAAGGTACAAGAGGCCAAAAGCTTGTTCAGCCTACAGAGGAGTCTCGTTCTCACTCCTGTGCTTTCATCACTGCAGCTGAGGATCGGTGAAGTCCCTGAGGTCCAGCAGTGGCAGAGGCAGAGCCAACCCACGAGCAGAAGCACTCAAGGAACAGTGAACTCCAGGTCGTGATTAGACTCTGCACAACGCACACCACCAGCTGCTTTAACTCCCACCTGCTCCACAGCAGGCACAGCTGAGGGGTTTGTGTCTGAGAGGTCACACACTGGCCAGCTGGACTCCCCACCACGACCTCTGAGCAACCACTGGGACTGTGCCCAAGTGTCCCAAACACCCACCACCAACTTGCTTTGGTTTGCACTTTCTTTTTTAAAAAGGGGGATAAAGAGACAAAGTAAGGTGATCACCAAGGCACTGGTTGTAACCAGGAATTCTGGAAAACTCACAGATCCTGCTTCTTCCTTGTTTCAGCAAATGAAAGCCCTTCCAGCCCTGCCCAGAAACCTTCCTCCACTGGCAAGTGCTCCTGCTGCACAGGAGCAGCAAAGGAATGCAGAAGGGGAAGAATCCACACCCACTGGTCCACTTCATTTTCAATGCATCTCTGGCAGAAGTTTGTCAGGTAAATCTTCAGGCTAAAAAAAACCCCAAACAAGCACAGTGAGTGAGAACACAGCTTTTTCCAGGCCTTGAGAACATCCTTGGGGTGGGGTGGCTCAGTCTCCCTGTGTACCTTCAATTAAGCTCAGATCATTATTTTAGCTCCACATTACCTTCACTGGAGAGTGCACATGTAAAGGTTTAAGTGCTGTAACATTCCTGAATCTCTCTGCACAGACTCCTCTACCTGAGCACTCAGAAATCCCAATTTTTTATCTACAGTTTCCTGTGACACCCACACAGAGCCAGGCATTCTGGGGACAACTCTTGGCTTTCCTGGTTGGGCTCAATCACAACAAAGGTCTCCAAAAGGAAATGTAATAGCTGTGCAAGTGAAGAACTGGAAAAGTAAGTGCCACATAAGCAGTCTGATAAGCACACACTCCATGAAAAAAAATCAACAAAAAAATGTGGAATGATGCATGTCAGAGGAGAGGAGGAGAATCCAACTGTGGCATTTAAAGTTAAGGAGCAAATACCTAATGATCCTGGTCACTGGGTTTTTAAATATGAATGGCAAACAGGTAAGAAGCCAGAAACTGCTTGACAGAAAAGGATAACAAATAAGATTATTATATATAAAAAAACACAGCAGTTTTAACTCAATCTACACCTCTGGCAACAGTGACAAGTTCCAATAAGGAAAGTCTGTTTGCACAAAAGGAAAAATAACAAGAAAGGTATGTGAGTGTGAGAGGGCCCCAGAGAGGATGGGCAATCTTCATCCCTGGAGTTATTCAGAACCCACTGCCTGGATGTTAGTCCTGCTTCAAGCAGCAGGGTGGAACTGAGACCTCCCAAGATACCCTCAAAAGCAACTTTTTTCTGATTCTCTGGCAGGAGAGAGCTGGATTCCTGATTGTTTTATCAAAGGGTGCTGCACTTGCAGCAAAACCAGCCCAGTCAGTTCCTGGGTATGTGGAGCACTTACAAGTTAACTCCTTCAAAGGCCTTTTTGACGTGATCAATCTCATCCTGTGCAGCTTGTTGTGACACCTTATCCAAGCACAGGAGGCTACACAGTTCAACCAGGTCGTCTTTAGATGCTGGAAGTGAATAGTCCTCAACTACCATGAGAATGGTGAGCCCCAGAGCCAGTTTGCTTCTGAAGACCCTCAGCGATTCTTCTCGAGTAAGGAAAGAAAGAGCTATTTTCCTGATATATTTCATCAGCAAATCATTCACCTGGGATGAAGAAGGGAAGAAACAAACCAACCACAGCATTAGTCTTTTTCTTCTGAAGCTGTTTTCTTCTGCCAGGCCACAGGACAGCCCTGAGTGGGCACTGACCACCCCCAGAGCAGCAGGTGTGGACCCACTACCTGTGCCAGTTTGGTGCCCCTCTCCAGATCCCACTACTCAGCTCCTGGTCCCCTTCCCCATGCCCAGCAGAGCTGGGGAGTGCCAAGGAACCAGGGCAGGCTGGGGAAGGGAACCATGAGCTGAACTGTTGTACACCCAACCCCACCTTCAGTCACCACCACATCCCACGAGCAGCCTCCAGCTTCCCCGTGGATGCAGCAGCAAAGGGAGAGAGGATTCTGGCCACACCACAGCCCCCAGGAGCTACTCTGGAACTGTCCATGGGTCCCTTCTGAGCAGCAGCAGGGACATGGCACAGCAGCTCTGCCTGTGGTGGCCTCTCCCACATCACCAGGAGCAGGGAGGCTGCAGAGGGAGAAAGGAGCAGCCCTGACACTGCTCTGAAGCCCCAAGAACAACAACGTGGCATTTCTACCACATTTCCCAATTATGTCAAGTAAGACACTTTGGACTCTAGAAGCGCTGCTGGCATCACTGCTCAGAAGGAGCTTCCCCCAAATATCAGGCAGGTTTGGAGGCAGAGAAGTTGGTGACAGAGTCAGGCTTAGGAAATTAAAATCCAAACAAAACCCACTCAGGTATGAAGTCGCGACATCAAAGCTCTGCTCTGACCCACATGGGGTCAGAACCACACCTGGAACTGCACAGGTGCTACTGCAGTCTCCAAAGCAGAGGGTGGCAGCCATCCTAGAAGGATTCCTGCTGGCTCTGTAACTGAACTCTGACTGGAAAAGCAAAATTAACCCAGCAAGGCCAATAGCAAAATTAAAGTTTGGGTTTAGTAATTGAATGTCTGTTTTCCAGTCTCTGTGAAAGAGAAGGCATTACCTGTTCCATGCCAAAGTCTAACTCCACCCATGGCATTGCCCTGCCATCATACACACACTGGGCCATGGTAACATAATGGAACTGTCTCAGCTGCAGGCAGAAGTTCCTCATGTTTTCAGGACTCCAGGTTTCAAGAATGCTGAAGATGTTTTCTAACATAAAATTGGCAGCTATCTTCTTTCCTTGCACCACTTCTTTGTTTTTATCACTAGTAATTCTCTGCCAGATGTTTTTCAGCACAGAAGGCCTTGCACAGACAATGTCATCGTACTGGTGCCACTCTGGAACAGCAACGCAAGAGGAAACAATCACTGGAATCACAGCCCTTCACTCTTCCAGCTGCCCACAGAAATCCCCCCCGGGCACACGAAGCTTCCAGCCGCAGACAGTGCCACCCAACACAGTGCTGGTCCATGTGGCACTGGGGACCATCCCCCAGAGACCACAGATGACCCCAGTGTGCAGGTCCAAGCTCACCTCCATTGTTGAGCAAAGTGCTTCTAATGAACAAGCAGCGATTCACATGTTCAGCCACTTTTGGAGGCTTGTAAATGAACTCATATTGCCCATTCCCAGAGGCCACCCAGTATTTGTAAGGAATGGATTTATCCAGGATTTCTTTTGTGAGAGTTACAGTGCCCTCAATGAGGTACCCATGCTCTCCCAAACTCCTAGGAAACACAAAACAAAGGCACAGGACATGTCAGCTGATCTACAGACTTTCTTTTCTATTCATTACTCCATTTTTAATCAGTGATGATTATTCTTTCACAAGAAAGTTTTAGAACAGAAACTTTCTGTAGTTACGCCCACCTGTGGACACAAAGGCACAGCCTTGCACGTTAACTGAGCTACCACACTGATCCTGTTCTGCAAAACACCCTTGTGCTTGTGTGCCTCGAGGTACTTACCTGGTGCAGTTCATCTCACAGATGTTGTCCTTCCAGTCCTTATAGGGAGAAATGCCCTCAGCTCTGATGAACACTTTTTGGGTCTCGGGGTTGAGCCTGAAGTCTTTGGATAATATTGCATGGAAATACACTGTGACACCAGCACTGCGGCTCACAGAGCTGCAGAAAAGGGGCAGAAGGGAAGGAGAGAGAATTGTTTTCTCTTTTTATTGCACAAATCATTACAAATCACAAATCAGATTTGAACCACCAGCTGACTGACTGCAAGACCCATAATTTCTGGCAGCAGTTTGCTCCGACTGATGTCGGAGCAGGCCTAGTGCAAAGCCCAGTGCAAAGAAATAAAACGGGCTCCTAAAAGCAGCAGGAAATGCTCTGGCCCAGCAGAGTCACCCGGGATGGCTGAGCTTTCTCCCTCTTCCAGCTCATACACATTAAAAACAGCTGTTCACACCATTAATCTAAAGAGTTAGGTGTGTGAAGCACACTTTGCTCATAAGAGCAAGAAACAGGAGGGCAACCTCTTTTTCATTCATCAGATACTCAGCAGGCTCCAGTACCACCTCCCACAGTACATCTCCTGTGCTGCAGCTCCCATCAGCACTGGCTTGTGCAGGAGCACTGCCCCTCAGTTTAAGGCAACTCTATCTGCTCACATCCAAGGTGCACACAAACCTAATCACAGTTCCTCAGTCTCCAGTGCTCTAGTCCTCCTGTTGGTGAAAAATGGTGGGGAATAGCAGGGCTGTTCTCACCTTTCTTTAATCTTTTCCACACGTTTCTGGTTGCTCTGTTCCTTTTTGTTCTTGCAAGTGTCTGCTGCAGCACTATCCTTTCCAGCAGCCTCAGCTCCTTTGGTGGGACTGGTCTTCTCACTCACTTCAGCCATTGCCTCACTTGGGGTCTTATTTTTCTCCTTTGTGTTTTCATTCTGCAACAAGGAGACAGACAATGCCCAATGAAACAGGAGATGCTGGAAGCACAACATCTCCTCCTCCAGATGGGGATACCCAGCACACCACCAGCTCCATCCTTCTGGAAACACTGATCCCTTACTGTGGGAAGCTGCTGGTTAAGGACAGTAGTTCACGATGGGAGAGCAATCCAACCCAAAGACACTGCCAGGCACTCAGGCCAAAGAGCCACAGGTGCCAGAGGGTGGGGTAGAAAGTGAAAGATCAGCCACAGCAACTTCCAGTTCACCAGGCCTGTGCGTGAGCAGAGCACAGACACCTGCAAAGCACAAAGATCCCTATCTGGGGAGATCCAAGAGCTCTCTGGAGAGCTCAGCTGAAGACCTGGCTGCAGAGGAGACACTTCCCAGCTCCTGGGGGTAACTGAGTGACACCTCAGTGAGACCTAGGCTGGAACTAACACCCAGGAGGGCAGAACTCCAACAAGAACCTCCCCCAGTGCTCCCCACTTCCCCTCCATATCCCCCAGCTCATGCTCCACAGCCTCACGGGCAGCACAAACAAGGGCAGCTTGGCCCAACTCAGTGGAATACTCACCAGAGAGCTGACTCCCACCTTGCCTGTGGAACAATTCCCTTTCTGCCTGGGGTCCTGCTTATCCTTCCCAGTCTGTGGGCTCTGGGCCACAGGTGAGCTCTCTGTGTCCAGTTTACTTTTGGGTTCCTGGGCAGGAGACAGCCCAGGGGTGAGGCTGGCTCCCTGCCCTGCTGAGGCCAGGTCCTTACTGCTGCCCCAGGGCTGGGAATCTGCTCTGGCTTCTGGAAGCTGGCCAGGGGCACAGCTGCCCCCTTCCACCTTAGCCCTGACAGCTTCTCCATGCTCTGTGGTTCTTCCATCCCCCAGATAGTCCCTTGGGGCTGCAGAGTTGGGAGCTGAGGCATCCCTGCTGTCTGTGCTGCTCTGCTTTGGTGGGGTCAGCACATCTGTTTTCTGGCTGCCAGCTTCCTTCCCCAGGTGAGCCAACGCCTTGTCACCTCCAGGTGTGCCTGCACTGCCACCAGCAAGTACATCAGCATATGTTTTTGCTACCTCACTGCCAGTGGGTTGGATTTCCCGTGGAAAAACACACGTATCAGTCAATTCTGTGGTCTGAGCTGGTGCTGTGCTTAGAGGTGGCAGAGAGTCCTGTTCCCCGGAGGTAGAGGGACCTTTCTTTGCTTTATTCCTCTTCTTTTTCTACAAAAAAAACAAACCAAAACAAATAAAAACCAGAAACAAACACTACAATATGTGTTTCTTCATTGCCAGAGATAAATTCTTTGTCACTTCCTTCACTGCAGCAAGTGACACCTTCCTGCAACACCGGCTAAACGGAGAGCCACCAGGAGGAGGAGGGACAAGAGCAGCTTGTGAGACGCAACCAACTCTGGAGAATTCTGTGTCAATGGCACTCGAGCCTGGCTCAGCAGCAGCACAGAGCAGTGCAGCAGTGCTGCAGAGCCCTTCCCCGGCAGCACAGGGGAGCCGCAGGGCCAGCACAGCATCACCCAACACAGCCCCGGCAGCAGCTCCCGCTGTGCCAAAGGGATGAGGCAGCCCAGCCCCACCGCCTGGGCACAGCGACAACCACAGCTGCTGCTCAGTGTTATAAACGACCACCTGGAATGACCTAGTCATTGAGCAAAAGGGTAGTTTTAATTGGATAGGTAATGATAATTATAGAGTAAACAGCACTGGGTGCCCGCAGAGTCACCGCTCTGTCAGCAGCGCCCATCAGAGCTCGCAGGCTCTGCTTATAGACAGTCAAAACATACATATTCTTTATTTCTTGTTTAATGACTGCCCTTTTAAATCTTTTTGGTAATTTTGGGTCAGGAAGGATTACGATATTCTCAGCTTAAAATTTTACCAGAGACACTCCGTTGTTTAAGTTCTACCTCTTTGGCCTGGGGATGCTTCCCTCCTTATTTTAATTGGTCTGGAACCCAATTGTGTTGAGGTACCCGGTTTAATCTCCATTTACATTGTATCTATCTTGTATTAAAAGGCTGCTTAACTTTGGCTTTTTTCTTTTGCCCCCTTTTTATATGTTAAACTAAGTTCATGTCCTGCTTTTAGTTGCTAAATCTTTACAGCATATTCCACAACGCCCAGATGTGCAATATTCAATGCTTTCAGAATCCCATTGAATAATCTGGCAAGCCATACAGTATACTCCGTTATATTTTTGACACAAATTAAAGCCTATATTTCTCACTCTCAGCACCAACCTGGAGCCTCACCTTCCTCCGTGATGTCTCTGCAGAGTCACCAGCTCCACACTGAGCTGTGGGCAGGGAGCTGTCACCTGGAGCTGCCACATCCTCCCGCGGGGATGAGCCCTCTTCCTCCTGTGCTTCAACAGAGGAAGGAGTCCCACCTGCAGTGCACTCAGGTGTGGTGTCTGAGGTGCTGATCAGAGCTCTTGTGTTATCCATCAGCAATTCTCTCTCTGCCTCCTTGGTTTCAGTGGTGGAAGAAGGCCTGGTAGCACTTTCTCCCTTCACCTCTGCTCCTGCATCAGGGACTGGAGGGATCTGCACTTCTCTTTTCTCTGCAGTGAAGGCAAAGTTCATTGTTAAACTAGAGACTCACCCCACAGTGGGGTCACAGAATGGGTTGGAAGGGACTTTAACCCTCCTCTCATTCTACCCTGAGCCATGGGGAGGGACACTTTCCACTAGAGAGATTGCTTCAATCCCATGTATGGGGGAGATAATCAGAAAAAAATGTAGAACTCATGGGGTGAGATAAAGACAGTTTAATAGGCCACAAAAGGAAAGGAAAATGAAAATAATGACAAGAGAATATCCAAAACAAGTGGTGCATAAGCTGGTTGCTCACCACCTGCTGACTGATGCCCAGCCAGTCCCTGAGCAGTGCCTGTCATCCCCCCAGCCAAATCCCCCCAGTTCTTTGTTCAGCACCATGCCCTCTAGTCTGGAACATCCCTTTGGGCATTGGGGTTGGCTGTCCTGGCTGTGCCACCTCCCAGCTTCTCGTGCCCCCCAAGCCCTTGCTGGCCAGGCAGCGTGAGAGGCTGAGAAGTCCTTGGCTTAGTGTAAGCACTGCTGAGCAGCAGCTGAGCCACCAGGGTGTTATCAACAGGATTCTCATTCTGAATCCAAACACTCCTCTGTACCAGTTCCTGGGAAGAAATCTAACTGTCCCAGCCAAAGTCAGGACATAAGCACACAGGAGTCATTTTGTTGTTCCCTGTTCCACAGCTCCTACTGATGCCTTAGGATTGTATATATTTGGAGATTTTTACATAGCTGCATAGTTTCTCACATTTGAAGTAGAAGCTAACAGTTTCTAACTTTGTGCCACGTTACTGAATTTCTGTCTCAAGAGTGAGATAACAGCCAGAACATCATATTTGGGACACATGTACCAGGACTAGAATAAAAAGACATATTGTAGTCCAAAAAAGATACACGACCCAGGACCCTTGGAGGTGCTCCAATAGGGCAGTTCTGGGGGTGGCACCAGGGGTAAGGGGCTCTTGGGCTGGATATAACCACTAGTTCTCTGTACCACATCAGTCACTGTGAAGTGAGGAAAACTGTCCCTGGCCAGAAATGCAAGAGGAGCTTGGGATGAGAGCAGCAGGGAATGCCCTGGGCAGAGGGGAGCCCAGAGCCAGGCAGGCACCAGCAGCCCCAGCATATCCCAGCACCAGCTCACCCCACAGCTCCTACCTGTGTCCTGGTCGCCGGGGGCGGCACCGGGAGCCAGCCTGGCCCCGCACTTGCTGCAGGAACCGGGCAGCCCATCCCCAGAGGCGAAGTGACACACTCGGCACCGCATGTTCCTGGCCACAGGCGCTGCGGAGACCTTGGCAGCCGCGGGGGGAGAGAAGGGGACGGGGCAGAGAGAGAAACACCGACATTAACACGCGGTAACGGGGCTTTGTCCCGTCCGCCTCTGCCCAGCTGCTTTTTACTGTCAGGAAACAGCCTGCGAGCTCGGGGGGGCGGTGGGAACGTGTTAGAAAGAAACAAACACAACCAGGCGCTCCCCGCCCTGCCTGGACTGCCCCGGGGCGGCGAGAGGGGCTGCGACCCCCGGGCCGGGCGGGGGTCGGAGACGGAGGTCCCCTGGGGTAGGGTCGGGTCCCCCCCCCGGCCCCAGTCGGGTCTTCGAGGTAGGGCCGGGGGTCTGACGGGTCCCCCTCACCCCCGTCGGGGGTCGGAGCCGGATCCCCCCGATCCCGGTCGGGTCTCAGGGTCGGGGGTCGCGCCCGGTGACCCCCTTCCCGGTCGGGGCGGCGCTGCCCCCTGGGCGGGGCCTGTATGCAAATGAGGCTGCTCGTTACCAGCCATTATATATGCAAATGAGCCGCGCGGATGGACCAATGG
>VXAU01005350.1:323758-341398 GCA_013399695.1 Formicarius rufipectus
CCGGACACCTCCGGCAACCCACTCAGCCCCCCCCAGGTACCCCCGGACACCTCCGGGAACACATCCAGCAGCTCCCCCCGGGTACCCACCCAGCACCTCCCGGGTACGCCCGGACACCTCCGGGAACCCACTCAGCACCCCCCGGGTACCCCCGGACACCCCCAGGAACCCACCCAGCACCCCCGGGCACCGGCAAAGAGCCGCTGCCGGCGATGGAGGCAAGTGTGTCGGAGGAAACGGATCACGCTGGATCCAACAATTAAAAGTGGGGACGCGGCTGTTCCCGCATCCCGGCCACAGCGAGGACCAAGCTGAAGGCGGGCTTCCAGCACACCTGACCTCCACTAGTGCTCACACGGATTCGAGCACACACACTATTCCCACACAACCAGCCCTTTTTACTGCCGTACTCCTATTTTCCCACTGCCAGCATCCCCGGGGTGCAGCAGGGAACTCACCGCCCAGCGCCGCTCCGCTATCGGACCGAACACCCCAGGGCAGGACCTGCCGGCCCGGGCAGGTGTGTGTCTCCCGGGCACCTCCGCTGCTCTGTCAAAACCCGCAACACGCCTCCGGCAGGAGGAACTGTGCCGGGGTGTGCCCCTGGGCTCGGATCATCCGGGTAGCCCGAGCTTAGTTTCAGTTTCTTTTCCTTGATGTGTTCAGCAGTGCCCAGATGATAATTCCCCCTTCCCACACGAAAGAAAAAAGCTTTCCCCCAGGCAGACAGAGATCACGCTGACTCGTTAGCAAATCCTGATCTATTACATCCTCCATGCCGGGTGCCAGACCAGGGCTATTTAGGAAAATTCGGCTCCCGCCCCTGCCCAGCCCCGCCGGTCGCTGTCCCGGTCGCTGCCCTGGTTGCACAGGGGGCTCGGGCTCGGGACTGCACCCCAGGGGTGCCCCGGGCAGCGTTTGGCACAACACTGCACAAATGAGGGGTCCGAAGCAGCACAATCCCAGCTGTTTTGCTGAGCCATCACGTGCCCTCGGGCGGGAGGGCAGTGCCATCAGGACTGAAACTCTCTCTGAGGAGAATCACTGGTGTGGCCCAGAATATGAGAAATGTCCAGAATTAAAAAGAGGATTAAAAAAAGACAGCAGCTCTATGAAGGAGGGATGGCTTTGCATGGATCACGATGACAGGGAATGGTTTCGTCCCACTGATCCTTTCCTGGGAGTGCCTGTCCTTGGCCTGTGGAGGTGGCAAGGTGCCAGAGCCCCATGGGGCTGGGGGCTGCTGTGGAGTTGGGCTGGTGCTGCTCTGCCCTCCCTGGACACGGGAACAGTCCATCCCCAGCCACCCAGGAGGCAGGGCAGGGGCAGGAGGCTCCCACGGATGTCACTGGGGCATCACAGCACACTCAGCACCATCACAAGGTGACTCCTCGACTCACTGGATGAGCCTCGAGCTCTCCGTGGTGCTGCTGAAGGGGTCGGCTCTGCTGCCCCATGGCTCTGCTCCCCCACACCGCTCTGGGCCAGCAAGAGGGAGAAGCAAGTTAAGTCCAGGCTTGTGTCCTGCTTTCAGCTGGGACAGAGTTAGTTTCCTTCCCAGGAACTGGTACAGAGACATGTTTGGATTCAGAATGAGAATCCTGTTGATAACACCCTGGTGGCTCAGCTGCTGCTCAGCAGTGCTTACACTAAGCCAAGGACTTCTCAGCCTCTCACGCTGCCTGGCCAGCAAGGGCCTGGGGGGCACGAGAAGCTGGGAGGTGGCACAGCCAGGAAGCCAACCCCAATGCCCAAAGGGATGTTCCAGACTAGAGGGCTGAAACAAAGAACTGGGGGGATTTGGCTGGGGGGATGTCAGGCACTGCTCAGGGACTGGCTGGGCATCAGTCAGCAGGTGGTGAGCAACCAGCCCATGCATCACCTATCTTTATTTTCATTTTCCTTTTGTGGACTATTAAACTGTCTTTATCTCAACCTTCAGGTTTTATCTTTTCCTGATTCTCTCCCCATCACTCTGAGGGAGGAACAAAGGGATGTGTGGTGTTTAGCTGGTGCTGGGTTAAACCTCAACAGCTCACGAATCCCCGATGATGGGGTGACCAGCTCACCTTCCCAGAGGCCAGGCCACTGCCACTTTGGGGCTTGACAAAGGTCACACCCCCAGGTTCATCCTCCAGAGCCCCACTCAGCAACCTGCAGAGCACCAGGGTCAGCCCAGAGCCTCACCTGCCTCCTCCCGGCTGGGGAAATGCTGGAATCCTTCTAAGTCTGCAGACAGGAGAACTTGGAGAACAGGGTCCTGAGGGCAGAGAAACTTGGGCTGGGGGAGCACCGGCCACTTCCCACCCCTCTGGAGCTGAGCCCCCAGCCAGCCCAGAGCAGAGGATCCAGCCCTTCCCACTGCCCACATCCCACAGCCTCCATCTCTGTGAGATGAAGGTGCTGAGATGATAAAGGTGCAACCAGAGAGGGCGGCACAGACCATGGGGGAAGGCAGCTGGGCTGAGCCCATCAGCAGAGACCCTCCCCAGGCTCTGGGGGAGAGGCAGCAGGGTCTGGGATGGGATGGCAGGGTCTGGGATGGCAGGGTCTGGGATGGGGCAGCAGGGTCTGGGATGGGATGGCAGGGTCTGGGATGGGATGGCAGGGTCTGGGATGGGATGGCAGGGTCTGGGATGGGGTGGCCAAGGTCCCACACACCTTCAGGCCACAGAAGGCCAGTGAGAGGCCGTGCTTGTGCAGCTCCTGCAGCAGCTCTGCCAGCCCCAGCACCACTGTGTAATCAATGCTGCTGATGTGGCAACAGTCCAGGATGACAGAGCGGGGTGGAGATGCTGCTGGAAGAGCATAAGGTCATGTCCCTGATGAGTCCAGAAATGACCAGCCCAGGGGTCACAGCCCTCGGACTCAGGGCCAGGCCTGGCAGGGATGGGACAACCTTGGCCAGGCTGGTCCCTGCCATGCACAGGGAAGCTGTGCTGTCACTGTTTGCACCTGCAACCTGCAGGTCTGGGCAGCACTTGCCACCTACACCAGAAGTGATCCAGGTGGCACCCAGGTGATGCCTTGGGATTGTATCTATTTGGAGATTTTTATATAGCTGTATAGTTTCTCACATTTGAAGTAGAAGCTAACAGTTTCTAACTTTGTGCCACGTTACTGAATTTTTGTCTCAAGAGTGAGATAACAGCCAGAACATCATGTTTAGGACACAGGTACCAGGACTAGAATAAAAAGACATATTGTAGTTCAAGTAAGATAGAAGACCCAGGACCCTTGGAGGTGCTCCAATAGGGCAGTTCTGGGGGTGGGCACCAGGGTAGTACCAGGGGAAAGGGATTCTTGGGTTGGATATAACCATTAGTTATGGTAATTAAGTAGTGCTATAAATTTGTAAGACCTCTATACTGGGTTCATGTGTTTATACACTTTGTATATGGAAAGCTTTCAGTAAAGAACTGCTCTCTACTTTACCCAGACTAATATTATCTCAAAGTTTTCCCTTGATTTTAGGCAACACAGGCCCTCAGGACAGGGCAGTGGGCCAGGGAGCAGCATACCTGTCAGAGCACAGCTGCACACAGTGTCCCGGAGGCACTCGATGGCTGGGAAGTGCAGGCTGCTCCCTGGCTGCACGAGCAGCACATCCCCCTCCAACACCTGCACAGACCCCAGCAGAGGGGGACAAGTCACAGGGAACTCAGGGCTGTGACCTTCCCCAGGCAGGGACAACAGCCCATGTCATTCACTGTCCTCCTGGATACAGGGGAACATGCAGGAGCCCCCATCCCTCCAGGAAAGGCCCTCCTGCCCACAGCCCAGCATCAGCAGGACAGGGACAGTGATGCCTCTCTCTCCTGCTCTCCAATTCTGGGATACTCCTTTCTCCATGATCTTTGAAAGGGGTCCCTGTGCTGTGCCCACAGCAGGCTGGGGACATGGGAGAGGATAGAACAGGACAGAAGCATCCTGCACCCGACACCTCAGTGTCCTTAGGAGACCCCTCCCAGATCCCTGGTGAGCCCAGCAGGCCCGGCCACATCCAAGGGCAGGTGTGAAGCCCACCCTTATTGGGGGCCTGGCAATGGAGTAGAGCAGCAGAATCCCTGAGACCAGCACCCCAGCCACGATTCCATACTGGACCTCCCAGAAGCAGAGCAGGAACGTCACGCAGAGGGGGACGAGGTCCAGCCCTGTGAGAGACAACCCAGAGCCAGCTTTGGTTTGTCCTGGCACCGCAGGGCGCTCAGTGACACCACCTGCTCTGAAGGCAAGCTGGGCTGCCCCGGGGAATCAGCCACCCCCAGGTCGTGCCCTCACTCTTAACCCTCCAGAGCGTCCTGACGATCCCAGCGTCAAACATGGGCAGCACGGCCGCGATGATGATGGCAGCCAGCGCTGCTTTGGGGATGTAGTAGAAGAGCGAGGTGAGGTAGGCCAGTGAGAGCAGGACCAGAGTGCCTGCGGGACACGGGGAGCCCCTGAGCCACGGGGCCCTGATGGCCAGGGCTCCCAGGCACGGGGGTCTGCAGAGCAGCCCCCGGCAGGCTCAGAGCCCCACCTGTGACGAGCCCTCCCGCGGGGGAGCAGACCCCTGACTGCGCGTTCACCGCTGTCCTGAAATGCAAAGCGACACATCCCAGGCTGTGCAGGGGCCAGGGGGGCTGGGGGCTGCCCCCACCCGCTGCCCAGACACCCCACCCAGGAAAAGCACTGACCCACCAGGAAGAAACACAGGCGAGAAAGACAAGTGGCTCCCAGCCCACGGTGGGACTGCAGAGCATAGAGAGGGGAGAGAAAGGTGGCTGTGGGACACGTGCAGAGCCCGGCCACCAAGGTGGGCTGCTGGGACCAGGACATAAGCTCAGAGACCCTCTGGGGTCTGCACGATCTTCTGCCCAAGGTCTTGCAGAGCTCCCTCACCACACAGCCCCAGTGATGGTCCTGAGGGCTGGGGGCTGCTCTCCCTGCTGTTACCCACCGGCCAAAGCTTCCTGTGATGGGATATGATGAGACAAAGGAGCCCAGGATGTTGGCAACACCTGTAGAAAGGAAGGAGAGGGGCTGGGGAGGCACCACCAGGGTCATGAGATGGGTCTGTGTCCCTGTCATCACCTCCTCCATCCCCAGTACCCACGGCCAGATCAGAGCCCACCCAGCCATGCAGTGTGACTCAAGCTGCTCTGGAAATTCCTAAGCCCTGGGAATGGCTTGGGTGGGCACAGCATGTAAGGTAAGAAAGGGGAAACTTCAGGTTGAGGTAGGACTGCTGACATGGGAATCTCATGTATCTCAGGAGCTGTGGGACACATGGCAGCACTGAAGCCAGACCCCCAGCCCTGAATTCCTGCTCCAAAGCAGTGTCTTACCCAGAGCCAGCAGCTCCTGGTTGGGGTCAATCCTGTAACCATTCTGTGAGGCTGAAAGGAGACATCAGTATCAGCCCAAGACTCCTGCAGGCACGACCCACCACGCACATGGGACGGGGCCAGCAGTCACTGGGACAGTGTGGGCCCTGTCCTGGCACCCCTCAGCCACAGGAGCACCGAGACAACATTCACCTCCTGGGCAAATTTCAGCTGTGCTCCCCTCGGGACCCCTCCTGCCACCCCACATGGTGAAACAGGCTTAGCACAAGCAGACTAGTACCTCTCACCAGCCTCATGGCAAGAGCACCTTCCCCAGCATCCCCAGCCTCCAGAGACCCCTCCCCAGCACCCCGAGCCCCTGTGGAACCCCCCCTGAGCACAGGGCTCCGGTGCAGCCCTACCAAAGGCCTTGGCAATGGCGATGGTCTCCAGCAGGCCCATGAGTGGGACCACGGCCAGCCCGACCCCCATGTCCTGGAAGGGAAGGATCCAGTGAGGGAGGGCTGGGAGCGACCCCACCACAGAGCATCATCCTGCTGTGCAGGGAGCCAGCACAGGCAGGAGGGAGCAGAGCAGCCCTTGGGGAGCTTGGGCTCCACCAGCCACACCGGCACCCACCTCCACCATGCTCTGGAAGGGCACAGTGCCATTGGGAGCTGCCATGGAGAAGCGTGGTGGCTGGAAGGCAGGGAGGCCCTGGGGGATGCTGCCAGTGAGCGTGAAGGGCTGGGAGCCCATCACCTGGAAGGAGTAAGCAACCAGGCCAGCAAACAGGACGACGAGGGCGTTGCGTGCTGCAGGCAGAGAGCAACCCTGGAAAGCTGCCTGGAGCCCAGGGCAGCAGCAGGGGCGGCTGGAGATGGGTATCCAAGCTGCCAAGGCTTAGGAAGGGGCATGCACAGTGGCAGCACCACCCTCAGGACTTTGCCCTCCCTGACCCATTTTTTAGGTCTCGGCTCCAGCCAACCTGGGCTTTACCATTTTGGGACTGTCTCTTCCCTGCCCTGAAGAGATGAGTCCCCAGGAGGGGTGGCCGCAGGAGGGGACGGGCAGGGGATGGCTGACACACCTGTGGCACAGATCCAGACGATGAGGTAGCTGATCCTGGCAGGCAGTGGCTCCGCAGAGCCTGCCCGGGGCAGGCGGCTCTTCATGGCCCGGAGCGCTGCCAGCGTGGCCAGGCAGCACAGCCCCAGCACAGCGTCCCCAGCCCTGCACCGGAACATCAGCGCCAGCACAAACATGCCGTGGGGCACGGGAAGAGCCCCTCAAAGCCCCTGGGGAGGGCGCCGTGTCGTGGCACTGGGCAGGGAGAGGAACCAGCGCAAGGCGCCGCAGCTGCAGGGCAGGGAGCGGGGCAGGGGCAGTGCCGACCTGGTCTCCCCGATCCTCCGCAGCGTCTCATACACCTGCAGGAAAAACTGCCGCGGGATCCCCCGCAGTCCCAGGATGTTCTGCACAGGAAGACAAAGCCTGGTGACAGCCCAGCTCAGCTCGAGCTGCCGAGCCGTCCCCCATGACCGCAGCCCTTGGCCAACACCGGCCTGCCAGCTGCTGCCAGAGGCTCTGATTTGGGTTAACCACAGAGGAAGCTCGGCAGCCCCAGCAGAGCAGCATGGCCTCAGGTCCCCGAGAGGCCACTGAGGGGCTGATGGGGCTGCAAACCCCACATACTTCCCATTGCTGCCAACCCTCCGTGCCAGAGAATCACCCAGCACCTCCTGCGAGTGCCCAAATCCAATGTCCTGGGTTTACTGATGTCCTGGATGCCACCAGCTGGTCACATGCAGAGGGTGTGTTTGGCTTGGTCTGCTCAGGGACCCACAGAACTGCTGACTGGGCGTCCCATGACCCCTTTAGGGCTCCCTGCTCTGGCACCGAGCACATCACCCTGCCTGGTGCTAAATATCCCAGTTCCACAGCACTAGGAAAGAGGTATCCGGGCCTACCTTGACCTGGTTGAAGCTAATGGTGATGGAGGCGGCTGATGTGAACCCTTTAATGACAGGGTAGGAAATGAAATCCAGAAGGAATCCTGCATGGGATGGGCAGCAGTGAGCATGCTGCTGGCCCCGGTGGGCAGCACGGCGTGTTGGTGTGCACACAGAGCAGTCACAAGCATTATCAGGACAACCCCAGCGTCCCGGAGAGCAAAGGGGGGCAGGGAACAGCTACAAGATGTAGAGCAATATCTTAAAACTACAGTGGTGCGTGGTGAGAGCATCTCACCGAGGTGCAGGAGCCCCATGGCCAGCTGGACGCAGCCCGAGAGGAAGGCGAGCAGGACGGCGTAGACGGGCTCGTGGAAGGCGTAGGAGGAGACGAGCAGCGACATGATGGCCGTGGGACCGAGCGTGACATCCTTGGCAGTGCCCAGCAAGAAGTAGACGAAGCAGCCCATGAAGGAGGAATAGAGGCCATACTGCAGGGGGGCAGAAGGGGCACTGGCACAGCCGGGAGAGGCCAGACAGCTCCGCGGCGAGGAGGGCCGGGCTGATCCCGGGCGCTCGGGACACACAAGGCGCCGGGAGCTTCCTGCACGGGGCACGGGGGGGCTGCCCAGGAACAGCCCCCGGTGCCCATCCCGGCGCTGCCAGGCTCGGGGGTCCGCGGGCGCCCACCCCGGCCCCGGTCCCGGCCCCGGGCCCCACCTGCAGCGGCAGCCCGGCCAGCTCGGCGTAGGCCAGNCCCCGCTCCGCCCGCCGGCCCCGCCCGGCCGGATCCGAGCGGCGCCCGCCGCCTCATGTGACCGGGCTGAGGAGGGGCCGAGCCCCGGCGCTGGTCCCGGTGCCGCTCCCGTTCCCGTTCCCGAGGCCGTTCCCGTTCCCGAGGCCGTTCCCGTTCCCGGGGCCGCTCCCGTTCCCGGGGCCATGCGGCTCTGGGCTCTGGCGCTGCTGTTCGGCGCCGTCCGCACCGGTGCCGCCCCAGCCCCGGCCCGCAACGTGCTGCTGCTCCTGGGTGAGTGCGGCAGCCGCACCGGGGCCGGGGCCAGGACCGGGACCGGGGCCGGGTTCGGGGCCAGGTTCGGGGCTGGGTTCGGGTTCGGGGCCGGGACCGTCGCCCACCGCTCGGCGCGTCCCGCGGGCAGGCGGGGAGGGCTGCCCGGGGGTCCTGCCGCCCGGAGATCCCGTCGGTGTCGTTGATAGAATCGTAGAATCGATTGGGTTGGAAAAGACCTCCGAGATCATCGAGCCCAACACTTGGTCCAACTCCAGTCTGTTTACTAGATCATGGAACTCAGTGCCATGTCCAATGTCAGTTTAAAAACCTCCAGCGATGGTGAATCCACCCCCTCTCTGGGCAGACCATTCCAATGCCTGATTACTCTCTCTGTAAAGAATTTTTTTCTAATACCCAACCTGAACCGCCCCTGACTAAGCTTAAGCCTGTGCCCCCTGGTCCTATTGCTGACTGCCTGGTAGAGGAGACCAACCCCCACCCGTAGTTATTGAGTATAGTTATAGTAGTTATAGAGTATAACTTCAGGTAGTTACAGAGAGTGATGAGGTCACCTCTAAGCCTCCTCTTCTCCAGACTAAACAACCCCAGCTCCCTCAGCCTCTCCCCATAGGACTTGTGCTCTAGTCCTTTCAGCAGCCGTGTTGCTCTGCCCCGGACCCGCTCCTGCCGCCCCGCTTTGCCCCGCTTTGCTCACCCCTCACCGCTCCCCCCGCAGCCGATGACGGTGGCTTCGAGAGCGGCGCCTACAACAACTCGGCCATCCGGACGCCCCACCTGGACGCGCTGGCCCGGCGTGGTGTGACCTTCCAGAACGCCTTCACCTCGGTCAGCAGCTGCTCCCCGAGCCGGGCCAGCATCCTCACCGGCTTACCGCAGGTAGGGGCTCCTGTGCGCTGCCAGCCTGCAGCACACGGCC
Organism: Formicarius rufipectus; assembly: GCA_013399695.1. Classification (NCBI taxonomy): domain Eukaryota; kingdom Metazoa; phylum Chordata; class Aves; order Passeriformes; family Formicariidae; genus Formicarius; species Formicarius rufipectus. Next base: position 332,966 of record VXAU01005350.1, read on the forward strand.
GGGCATGGACAGAGCTGGTGTTCCCATGGCACAGTCCCGGGACGGGGCGACCCCCCACGCCTCCTGGCACACCCTCTTCCCACCCCCAGGACCTGCTTCCCACGCACACACATGGAGTGCGTGGCTGGCTGTGCTTTGGGACCGGGCTGGCAGCCCCTGCCCAAGCATGCTGTGTCCCCTCACCTGCAGCACCAGAATGGGATGTATGGGCTGCACCAGGACGTGCACCACTTCAACTCCTTCGACGGTGTGCGGAGTCTGCCCCACCTGCTCAGCCAAGCAGGTGTCCGGACAGGTAGGGAGCCAAAGGCAAGGGATGTGGGCAGGGAAACCTCCCTCAGTGCACCAAACCCCACAGGGCAAGAGGGCTTGATGGCTGAACTGCCTGTGAGCACTCCCTGGACCTGTGCCTGTCCCCCCAGAGAGGAGACAGCAGCAGCCACATCCCCCCAGTCCCGCTGCTCCTGGCACACCCTCTGTCCATGTTCGTGCAGGGATAATCGGGAAGAAGCACGTTGGGCCAGAGGCTGTGTACCCCTTCGACTTTGCCTACACAGAGGAGAACAGTTCAGTCCTGCAGGTTGGGAGAAACATCACCCGGATCAAAGCACTGGTCCGGCGGTTCCTGCAGAGCCAGGATGAGAGGTGAGACAGCCCCCACATCCCAGGGCCAGCTGTGAGGGGCACAGGAGAGGAGGGAAACCAGATTCACTGAAGATGTGTCCCCCTTTGCCTGCTGGTCACAAAAAGAAAGGGACCTCTGGGTCACTCCATATCCAGAAGCCCAGATTAGGTGGGAGTCCTCCTGCCAAGCCCAGCTTGCCCCAGCACAGTCCAGGAAGGTCCCTGGGTGTGTGGGCAGCCCTTTGCTCTACTATCTCCACCCTTTCCATCCCCAGACCTTTCTTCCTCTATGTCGCCTTCCATGACCCCCACCGCTGTGGGCACTCCCAGCCCCAGTATGGGGCCTTTTGTGAGAAATTTGGCAACGGAGAGAGTGGGATGGGCTGGATCCCTGACTGGAAGCCACAGATTTACCACCCGGAGCAAGTGCAGGTGGGAACCTGTGTGTCTGCACGGGGCTATATGGAGCTGTGTGGGGCCCTCTGGGGGCTGCATGTGACAGCAGCCCCTGATGGAGCCAGGGCTGGCCCCCACCTTGTCACTGCCAGCAGCATTACAGGCAAGAGGTGGAGACAACCACCATGGTGTCCCTGTGACCTCCCTTCCCATGGTGGCTGTGTCCCACTCTCCCCTTCTCCATTTAGGTCCCCCCCTTTGTTCCCGACACGCCGGCTGCCCGGGCAGACCTGGCTGCCCAGTACACCACCATCGGGCGCATGGACCAAGGTAGGAGCCGGGGGCCAGGCTGGCTCTGGTGAGCACTGCAGACCCTCCTGCCCCTCCTCAGCTCTTCCCCTCTGTCCGCAGGCATCGGGCTGGTCCTGGAGGAGCTGCGTCGTGCTGGTTTCCACAACAGCACCCTGGTGATGTTCACCTCTGACAACGGCATCCCCTTCCCCGGCGGCAGGACCAACCTGTACCGCTCGGGCACCGCCGAGCCGCTGCTCATCTCCTCCCCCGAGCACCCCCAGCGCTGGGGGCAGGTCAGCCAGGCCTTTGCCACCCTCCTGGGTAAGAGCCCGTGCCTGCGAGAGGGAGCAGAGCTGTGCCCAGGGGAGATGGGCTGCTTTCCACCTTCCCAATGCCAAAACCCAGGGTCTTGTCCCGGGTGCAGTCCTGGGAAGGGAGACGAGGGAGGGCAGAACAGGGTGCCCTGTGGGACACCATCTCAGGGCTCAGCTCATCTCAGGAGCAGCCACAGCCCATGCAGCTGCAGACCCCAGAGACCTTTCTGCCTCTCTCCAAGGTTGTTTCCTCCTACCGTGCCAGTCCCTCCTCTCACCCTTCTCTTACCCTCCAGATCTGACACCGACCATTTTGGACTGGTTTGCCATCCCCTACCCCACTTACAGCATCTTTGGCAAGAAGCAGGTGCAGCTCACTGGAAAGTCTCTTCTGCCAGCACTGGAGTCAGAGCAGCCTTGGGCTACTGCCTTCAGCAGCCAGAGCCACCACGAAGTGACCATGTACTACCCCATGCGAGCCATCCAGCACCGGCAGTTCCGCCTCATCCACAACCTCAACTACAAGATGCCCTTTCCCATCGACCAGGACTTCTATGTCTCACCCACTTTCCAAGACCTGCTCAACCGCACCAGGGCTGGGCAGCCAACCCACTGGAACAAGACCCTGCACCAGTACTACTACCGAGAGCGCTGGGAGCTCTTTGACTGCAGCCAGGACCCCACTGAGAGCCAGAATCTGGCCCCCGACCCCCGCTATGCTGATGTCTTCCAGCTGCTCCGCACGCGGCTCCTGAAGTGGCAGTGGGACACGGGGGACCCCTGGGTGTGTGCCCCTGATGCTGTCCTGGAGGAGAAACTGAGCCCCCAGTGCCAGCCACTGCACAATGAGCTGTGAGCATCCCCTCTGCTGCTGTCCCACTGTGCTGGGACAGTCCTGTGCTCCCGTTGGGCACCAGAGGCTGGAACCAATCAGGGATGGACTGCTCCCAAATCCCTGAGTGATACCACGAGGCTCTGCCCTCTGTATTGCATTCAGGGCTCCTGGTGCCTTTACTCTCAGCCAGAGGGACCCCAACACTCTGGGAAATGGGGTGAAGCTTGCAAGGGGCACAGGCAGTCCTGTGTTGACCCCTGGGCAGGGATGCAGCCAGGCTGTCCCAGCCAGGGGCAGGGGGCTGAGCCACAGTTCAGGATGGGCAGTGGCACAGGGGACAGGGGCATGGCCTGGGGCTGCTCCCAGCAAACAGCAGCTTTATTCACAGCACTGCTCCTTCACTCCCCCGCAGATCCCCCTCCCCAAAACCACAGCCAGGAGACTCCCTGCAGTCCCCTTTCAGGTTTTCAGTCCCCTACAGTAAGAGGTTTGCTGTCTCACAAGGCACTTGGGTCTTTTTTTCCCTGATTTGAGGATGATGAGGGTTTTCCAGTCCCCACGGTTGTGCAAGCTCTCCCTTCCCGTGCCAGTCCAGTGCAGACACCTCCACTGACTCACAGCAGCCAAAGTCCAGGAGCTGCCTTGTGTAGGAACAACAGTGGCAGCTCCAGGTTTACAAGGGATGGGATGGATTCGGCTCCAGAGCTGGTGGGAGCAGTGTGACCTCTCCCTGTGACCAGTGGTGGCTCAGGACCAAGAGATCACAAACTGCTCCCACATTGGCAGTGACACAGGGACTCTCAGCACCTGAGGGGGAGAAGGAAGGGTTGGCACGGTAGAACCAGGAGGTGTCAGAGCCAGGGGAGGTGCCCTGCTCCCATGCAGAGCCATAGCCTGGCATGGTCCCAATCCCACAGAGCTCCCAGGAAGAGCACCCATGGCAGGCAGCCCCAGAAGCAGAGCTGGGTGCTGCTGCTCCTCTTAGAGCTCCAGTCCCATCATGATGCAGCCTTTCTGTACCCCATCTCATCCTCGTTCCTGTCATGGTCTAATCCTGCCTGGTGCCAGAGCAGTGACCCAGCCTGTGCTGAGAGAGCTCCATCACTGGAGCCAGAGCTCACCAGCCCCACAGCAGTGCCCTGTCCCTTCCCAGCCACCACTCCCTCCCAGGGTGGGAATGAGCACTCGCCTGGGTGTCGCTGCGGTAGGAGAAGTCACTCACGATGGCACCATTGGCCAGGACTTGCCGGGGAGGGCTGGTGACACCGAGCACAGTCAGGGCCTCCAGCAGGACCCCATCGAGGTGGGCACTCGCCTGCAGCAGCTGGCTGAGCACAGCACCCTGGGGGACAGCAGGGATGTCACTGTGTGCTCCTGGGTCCCAGCCACCCCTCATGGACACAGGGCTTCTCCTGGTGCTCCACGTGCTGCCCCCTCTGCCAGGCACCGAGCCCGGGGTGCAGAACAGTGCCAGTGCAAGAAGAGCAGCCTCTTCCACTCCTAGGGGGGCTCCTGAGGGGTACAGCCCCCATGAGACCCTTCCACCCCACCAGTGCTCAGTCTAGCACTGCTGGCACCCCCCAGTTCACTGCACCAGGGCGCAGCGCTGCCTGTGACCGTGTGTGCCCCAGGGCCACCAGCAGCCCCCTGCCCAGCTGGCCCCTGCCAGCAGCCCCCTCTCACTCACATGCGAGGCCAGGAAGAGGATCTCGGTGTAGTCTCCCCTCTCAAAGGTCTCCCAGCTCTCCCCATCATCCCAGAACAGGTCTCCCCGGGCGAAGCCGTCCGGGGTCAGCGCCACGACCAAGGCCATCCCCCTGCTGCGGGACTGGGCGGTGCTGGCCGCGGGTTCCTGTGCCGGGGGAGCGGGCACAGCTCGGGTGCTGCTGGGCACGGCGCTGCCCCGGCTGCGGTGCCGGCACAGGGACTCACCTGCAGCGGCAGGATGTGCCCTGCACGGACGTGCACGTTGATGGTGTCCAGGGGCGCCGGCAGGAGGATCCACTGCCCTTTGCTGTGGATGGTGGAGTCCTACATGGTGGCAGAGAGGGAAGAGCGGGCACAGAGTGCTGTGTGCCCGAGGGAGCCTCGTGCCACGGCCCTTGAATGGCCTCGAGCAAAGGCAGGTGAGGCACGAGACCCCCCCACAGCCCTGGGGCACTGGTACCAGTAACAGCAATTCACACAGGGTCCCCCGGCAAAGCCCCCTGCCGGCCCCACGACACCGCAGGGAGCACCCACCCCTGCCAGGCTGTACCACGTCCCCGCCGGGAAGTAGCCGCTGACTTTGGTCTTTCCTGCCTCCAACACGGGGGTGATGAGCAGCCCCCCTCCCCACAGGAGCTGGCGGTCCACAGCCCAGGTGTTGGGGTCTGTAGGGAACCTGGGGAAGGAGGAAGGGCAGTGCCAGGGAGGCTCCCAGCTCCCTCCTCCCCCCTCGGCCCCGGCTGGGACACTCACTCGAGGAAGAGCGGCCGTGCCACCGTCTCCCCGGCGCTGTGAGCCCGGTGGAAGAGGGTGTAGAGGAAGGGCAGGAGGGAGTAGCGGAGGCGCAGGGCACTCCTCATGGCAGCCTGGGCAGCCGGGCTGAAGGCGTACGGCTCCTGTGGCTGCGGGGGAGAGGCGCGAGGGGGATGCTCAGACCACACGGGGAGGACCGGTGGGTGCATTTCTGGGATGCAGGATGGACTCTGCCAGCCCAAAACCAGCACTGAGGGCACTCGGCTCTGCAGCTGCACCGGCCCAGAGCCCCCTGCCCGGCGGGGTGAGGGCTCCCGGAGCTCACCCGGGTGCCGTGGTCGTTGTGATTCCGCATGAAGGGGTAGAAGGCGCCCAGCTGGGTCCAGCGCACGCACAGCTCCTCCGACGTGTCACCCGCGAAGCCGCAGACGTCGGCGCCCACCAGCGGCACCCCGAAGAGGTTGAAGAGCAGCACCTCTGTGGATGGGCACAGGGGGCATTGAGGTTCCACGGGGGTACAGAGCCCATGGAGAAGCCCCCGGCTGCATGGGCAGCGCAGGGGGGAAGCAAGGGTGGATGTGGTCCCAGTGCCCCACAGCCCACCTGGCACGGAGTAGTAGAGCTGCTCCCAGTTGCTGCCGACATCCCCTGTCCAGTGCCCGGCGTAGCGACCGTGCCCAGCAAACGTGGAGCGTGAGATGATGAAGGGGCGCTTGCCCCGGACCCTCAGCAGTGCACTGAGGGCAGGGCAGGGTCTGCTCAGCACCACCCAGCCAGGGAAGGGGCTCAGCAGCTCCCACAGCACACCGTGTTACACACCAAGCCCTTCCCCACCTGCCCAATGCATTCCCTGTGCCCACACTGGGTCTCTCTGCCAGCTCTGGCACCCCAGGGGACGTGCAGGAGCTGCACCAGGAGCCCCAGGCTTACTTGTGGGAGGCGATGGCCTCAGTCAGCCCGTAGAGGCTGTGCAGGTTGTAGTGGGAGGACAGGTACTGCTGGCTGGAGGCACAGATGGTCCCGGCTTGCAGGCGTCCCCCAAACACACCTGTATGGGACGGATGGTGGCAAGGGCGAGTTCAGAGCCCATTCCTGGAACATCCTCCAGGATCCTCCCGGGTTCCCCGCAGCCCTGGGCAGGGCTGAAACCCACTCCTGTACCTGGCACATAGGGAGGCTGCTCCAGGTTGTTTTGGGGGCAGCCATCCTGAGAACCCTCCACAAAGTTCGACGGCTCATTCATATCCTGGGGAGGGAAAGAGAAGGGAGGGAAAGGACAGGATGCCTTCGCTGCCACACTGGTGCCCAGCAGAGGTGTGGGGTGGGAGCCACAGCCAGCAGCTCTGCCAGGGCCACTCACAAGCCACATGCCATCAAAGGGCACTTGGTCGTGGAAGTCCTTCACCATGTCATGCCACCACTCATGGGTCTCTGGATTGGTGAAGTCTGGGAAAACTGTGGGGCCCGGCCAGACCTGCAGGAGGGAGGCAGCAATGGGCACAGTCACCCGACCCTGCCTTCCATCACAGCCACCCCCTGAGCATTTCCCTCCTGCTCTGGGGGTCCTGCTCCCACGGCCCTGCTTGACCTGCCTCCTGCAGGGGCTGGGGCTGCTCCCCACACGCACCTTCCCAACCAGGGGCTGCCCCGTGGCATTTCGGATGAACACCCCTCGCTTCAGTCCCTCATCGTAGGGCTTGTAGGTGCCGGGGGGTCCTGAGCTGCTGATCCCAGCATCCTGGCAGGGCACAAAGCCAGGACTTCACCAGCAAGGGCAGGGAATGGCCAGCCCTGTCTTCCTCGGAGGAAGCTCCATCACCAGCCCCGGGGCAGCTGCAGCCCCAGTGCCAGCCCACCCGTGTGGGTGTCACTCACCACGATCATGATGTACCTCAGCCCACAACGGTGGAAGTCCTGCACCATCTCCGGGTAGTCCTTAAAGCTTTTCTTGTTGAAGGTGAAATCCCTCTTGGCATCTGCATAATCCAGGTCATTCCACTGCACATCCTGTGAGTGTTGACATGGGTGCTTAGGGAGGAGCAGGGACTCCTGCACGGTGCCATGAGACCCCCACCCCGTGGGGGCTCCCATCAGCAGAGGCTCCGGGGAGCAGCACAGACCCACCAGGGGGAAGCGGGCTGCTGTCATGTTGGCCACGACCTGCCGGGTGATGTCGGTGGAGGAGTAGCCCCAGCGGCAGAGGTGGAAGCCCAGGCCCCAGTACGGGGGCATGAAGGGGAACCCTGGAAGACAGAGGGTGGGTGCTGGCAGAGATGGCCCAGAATTGTGCTGCCCCAGAGCCCCAGGGGGCCACACCAGCTCTGCCACACTGCTCGCAGCAACCTGGCAAAGCTGCCCCAGCAAAGCCATCCTGCCAAAGCCATGCCAGGAGCAGCCATGCCCCACTTGTGCCCTGCCCGTACCAACAACATCCAGGTACTGCCGCACCACACTCTTGGGGTCGGGGCCCAGGAAGATGTAGAAGTCCAGGATCCCCCCTGTCGTGCGCCAGGTCAGGGCTGGGCTGGGCTGCAGGAGCACGTCTGGGGAAGCACAAGTGCCAGGGGAAGAAGTTGAGGATGGGGATGGGGCCAAGCCCATGCCTGGCACCTCCACAGGACTCACCCATCGCGTTGCTGTTCAGCAGAAAGACACCGTGGGCTGAACCATCATCCTCCATCACCAGGTAGAAAGGGTGGGAGCCATAGAGGTTGACCTGGGGCTGGAGCAGAGCATGGTGTGGTGCCAGTGAGGCTCTGCCGGAGACCTCAGAACCCACCCACCCCTCACCTCTAGCCAGGAACACACCATGATGGGAACAGCTCCTGAGCAGTGCAGAGCCCTGGGGGACAGAGCCTGGACTGGGGACAAAGGTCCCATGGGCTTGCCCAGGGCTGAGGTCAGTCCCACAGCTGAACCAGCACAGACACCTCTCCCCAGCCCCAGACGAGATGCGAGAGCCCACAGGGCCACCCTCAAAAACCCAGACGAGCATCTCCCTTCCCCTTAGCCCTGCTCCGTACCGCAGGTGCCATGTCCCGGTTCCAGAGGGTGACCTTGGTCCATGATGTGTTGAGGACCAGAGGTGTCAGGTGCTCCCCCAGCCCAGAAATGAAATGGGAGGGCAGGGAGGTGGAGATCTGCAGGAACTGGTCTGCGAAGAAGAGGGGGGCGACGGTGGTGTTCAACCTATGGAGAGAAAAGGGGGCTCTGGCAAAACAGCCGGGAGGAGGGAGACACAGCTGGGAGCCCCTGGCGCTGGGGAGAGACGTGGGTGCTCATCACCACGGGAAACAAAAGTTTCGGCTCTGGGATTCCTGGTTCTCTTCTCGGCCACTGAACTGCAGAGGGCGTCAAAGCTGTCCCCAGCTGCCGCCCCATTGCTGTCACCAACGTCCCCTGCCACCGCGAGCATCCCCCGCCACCACCAGCATCCCCTGCCACCACCAGCATCCCCCCCCACCACCAGGATCCCACCACCGCCAGCATCCCCCACCACCACCAGGATCC
>VXAU01005350.1:341742-353638 GCA_013399695.1 Formicarius rufipectus
GTGATTCCCGGTGTCTCCCGGTGGGTCCCTGTGTCTCCCGGCCGTTCCCGGCAGGCGCGGCGGGCCCGGTGCGCGTCACGCGGGGAGGGACCGGGACCGGCCCCGGCGCTGTGGTCCCCGCGGCCCCCGCAGCGAGAGCGCGGCCCCTGCCGCAAACCGGGACCGACACCGGCCCCCAGCGCCAGGGAGGCGGGACCCGGAACGGCCGGCGAAGCGAAAGTGAAATGTAAACAGAAACATACAAATAAAAAAACAAAAACATCACCATGGTACTTGTTAAATAAGCATTATACCCTACAAAGTAAATATACCCCACACCTGTTTATTTTTCTATATTTGTTTATTTACAAAGCCTGAAGCCAGTAGAAAAATAAGACCAGATGTTCTATGTATTTTCTCTGTTTCTGTCAGGCATTCTCCGATCCCAGCTTGGATCCCAAGCACTGGCTGAGCCACTGGAGAGCCCTTTGGTGCCGGGGATCTTCGTCCCGGATCCGCTGGACGATGGTGTTAATGGTCTGGAGCCGACCCCGCAGTTTCTCCTGCTGACTCCTGCAGGCTTCTTCCGTGTCACTCACGGCCTGGTACTTCCCTTCCCTCAGTGCCTGCAGATGCTTCTGGTGTGCCTGGTGGGCCACAAGCTCCAACAGGTTCTGAGAAAAGCAACAGATGAAAGGGCTGTGACAGGAGGAAAGATGCACACAGGGAAGAGCCACGGCATCAGTGTGACTCATGTCAGGTGCTGTGACCATTGCATTTGACAAGGGAAAGAGTGCTGTGAACTCCCCATCATAACAGCCAAACACCACCTCCATCCTGAGTGTTGGAGGGGCACAGCCAACACAGAGTTCCATAAATCAGAGAAATTCTCACACATGCAAGGCAACCCTTCCCAGGTCAGGGCTTCAAGATCTTGAGCTGGCTCTGAGTTCTTATCTGGCACACAAACAACGTCCCTCAGGCTGATGTTTCCAGGTGAATGCAGCCTCACCCTGAGTACAACTGCAGCATCAGCTCAGGGCCACTGCGAGACCCCAGAATGTGCCCGGTGAACACACTGATATAATCTGACACTGGGCACATCCAGTTCTGGATGGTGCAGAGACAGAGCTGGCAGCAGGAGGAAGCAGCAGGCCCTGTTTGGCTCACGTGCCTCAAGGGAGTGGATGCACTTACCCATCGTTTCTCATTCTGGAGACATTCCACATCCAAGTCAAGGCTGTCAGCCTTGGCCTGGAGCCTGCACAATTCCTGCTTCTTTTCTGACAAGGTGGCCCTGAGGGACTCATGTGTGCTCTTCAGCTCCAGGATGGCTTGGTTACAGTTAAAAATGTTCTAGTAAATGGAAGAGAAGGAAATGGCAGATTCCAGTTCTTTAGTTCAGCTGCATTCCTGACCATTCTCCCAGAATTCATTTGCTGGGTTTTTTTTATGAATTTCCAAAGCCTTCCTGTGCACAGACACCCCTGTGCTGGCTGCTGCTAACCACAAGGCCAGCACCAGCTGCGTGAGCTCCTGCAGCCCTGCTTGCCTTGCTCACCTCCTGGGCTTCCCTGATCTGCTTCCTCAGCTCCTGTTTCCTTTGCTGGAAGTCATGCTTGGTGATGTGTTTCCTATCTGCCTTGTTCTGAGCCTCTCCACGAACCGCTATTGTCTCTCTGCGGGAAACAGACGCCTCCATGTCCTGGACCACCTTCTCCTGCTGCTTCAGCAGCTGCCCATAGCGGACCTGCCGTCGGCCAAGACACAGACTGGGCTCAAAATATGGAATGGTTACCAGTGGCACCAAGGGAAGTCATCTGGGTGGCACACCCCACCAACATAAATCGGATACATGGGACACATGAGAGCCTGCAAGCCAAATTTGGTCCAAATTCAAACCTCGTTTGTCCTGTGTGGATCTAGAAGGCAGAGGCCTTGATTGTCAACTTGCCTACAGTAATATTCAAGATGTTGCTCTGGATCCCATTAGCAAGAGGAGAAGCATCCCGGGAATGAGGGGGAAGAGCTGCTCTGCCAGGAGAGGGAACACTTCCCTAACCAGTGATTAAGGTGATGCAATATTTAGTAATGAATATTTAATTGCTTATAAATCAGGGTTATAGAATCAGGTGGCAGATATACTGCAATTTAAATAGATTTCTTGGGAGTATTCAGACTTTGCTGAGCCTAGCACAGGGAACATACAGGGAATGCAGGATGTGTGGGATGCTGGATGTCGTCAGTTCAGTTGAGCTGCCGGAGACTGAGTCCCACCCTGGCCACTGGAAATGGCATTTTCCCAGCCTGTTTCTCATCTCGTGCCTCATGTTGCAGCCTCTCCAGAGCTGAGTACATTGTGTGGCCTCCCCTCCTCAGCCCTCTTTCCCAGTGCCTTACTTGCATCCTACGAATCTCTGCCTTCATGGCATGGATTTCTCCTTCTTCTGACCCATAACCTGCTGCTTCTTTCATCTCTTTTGCCAGCTGGATCTTCTTCTCCCACAGCAATATTTGATGCCTACAGAGAAGAAGGGGAAAGCAGCACCTTTGTAACCCACAGGAAGGACAATATCTGTGCACCAGCAGCAGCACGTGCCCAGGATAATTCTGAACGCAGACCTGGCAGAAACAAAGGATTTGGACATGGGTTATGGAAAAGGGCAGCTCAGAGCAGGGTGAAACCAGATAGGGAACTTCCCAGCTCAGAAAATGGGGTGATGACTCTAAAAACAAGCATGCCCAGACTGGCAGGGACTGCTGGACCCCAATTAACTGCCCAGTGCAGCACACTGACTCCAAGTTACTGGCAGAGTCTTCCCATATGGATCCTGGTAACATCCAGCTCACAATGCTGGAGTTGTTAAAGCCAACATCCTCCCAGCTCTTGCTGGTTCCAGAGTCAACTAAAGCACCTTTCAGTTTCTCTGATTCAAACATTCATTGAAGTCCTTTCCCCTTCTTCAAGGAAGGACAAAAGCACATTTGCCAGTGCTGGGTCGGTTTGGTAATTGGAAGAGAATGGGAACATGGACACAGACTCACAAGTCTAGCACTCTGTGGTACCTACTCTGCTTCCACTATGCTGTTCAGGAGCCTTTCCTTCTCCTCAGTCAGTTGACTGTATCTCTCCTGCATCTCCATGGATTCTTTTTCTGCTGCCTGTATTTGGGAAGCACAAAACAATACAGTGTTGTCAGGCTGAGAAGGTTTTCCAGGGTCACTACTTGGTCCAATCTGCACAGAAGGCTGAGACCTGGGAATGAGGTGTCAGGCCTTGGTACCTTGAGGGACTGCACAAACTCGTTCTCTGTGATCATGTTAGCATGTTGCAGGTCCTCAAAGCTGCTGGTGTTCTTCTTGATCAACACATTCAACTTTACCAAGTCATTTGACAAGTTCTTCATGTGCCGTTCAATGTCCTTCTGTTCTTTTGTTTCCTGATGAATTTCATCTACAGGTGAACAGAAAAAGTCTTAGAAATCCCCTGAGCACTGGGTTGAACACAGATAAGGTGGGACAAACTGCTATCAGAGCTGGCAATGCCTCAGGCAGAACTACCCATATCCCACATATCCAGACAAAACGTTTTTCCACAAGCCCAAAAACCAAATAAGGTTTTGAAGGAGACTCCTGTGGAAAATAATTGGTTAAGGCCAAGAAAAGTGCTGTCATTTCTGGGGACATTACCTACCCACTACTCGCAAACTTTACTTAAGAAGTGTGACAGGTGACATTGTCTCAGGGTTGAATTGTGTCAGGACAGCAGGATCAGTCCTTGTAGGAATAATATGTGCAATCAGCAGAAGTGCCAGGCCCAGCCCCAGTGCAGTGCCAGGGCTGTTGGCATTCCTACTCACACATATCCAGGAGCACTCTTCAGGGCAGGTCCAGCTTTTCCTATCTGCAATCCTCCATTCCTGCATGCCCACTTTAAGGAAGAGGGAGGGAATGACTTACTCTCCATGCGCACTTTCCTCTGCTGCATGATGGTGATCTGTTTCTTCAGCTCATCCAGGGAGTTTATTTGTTCCTCCCGTGCCCGTGTTAACTTGACCAGCTCCTTCTGCTCATTGAGCCAGTACTTGTGCAGTGTCATTGCCTCAGAATTGCATTCTTCTATCTCCTTGGTCAGCTTGCTGATCTCAATTTCCAGTGGTCCTAATTCTTGTCCCTGTATGAGGGCAAAATAAATCAGGCAGAAGCTGCTGAAGCTTGTTTACAGCCTCTGGACATTCCAAAGTCTGCAGAGGATGTGCCATAGGACTCATTTCCACAGGAGTATCCATAAAGGTCTTACAGTGCCAGGGACAGATCTGGGAATCATCTGAATGGGGCCAATCATCAAATAACTGAAATGTCTCCACCTGCTTCACTCATCCCTCATCAGTGTTTGCAGATCTCCTAACAAGATCCTATTTATTCCCAGAGTATTGATGGCATTTGACATTTGCATCAGTTGCAGACAACTCCCTGCAAGGATCTGTGCCAGGCACACCCTCATTTCACAATTCCCTCCACGTGCATTAAGAATTTTCTGATGAGTAAACACCTGCATTAACCAGTGCAGCTTTTAAATCACAATGGTGATGCTGGAAAGTTTGAACCATCCAACACTTACACACTTACATCTGTGGTCACCACAAAGTATTAAAACAAAACTAGGACTGAAACACAGGAGTACCTACCCCAAGCTGAGAAAGAAGCATCTCCAGCTTCTTGTTGTAGAGACACATGATCCCTCCCTTCTTCTCTGCCAGGACTTTGCACTTTGCAATCTCACTTTCCTGGCAGCTGATCAGATCACTGATATTTTTTATTTCCTTGTCCACCTCAGAGAGTGTTTTTTGGAGGACGGTCAGCCTGCAGTTGGTATTAGTTGCATTCAGGATAATCTGGGCCACATCATTCTCAACCTTGTAAAAATGCAGCTCCTGGGAATATCAAGAGAGAAAACATCACTGTCACTAACAGCCACTCACCGAGTTGTAATGCCACTCATTCCAGCACAAGAATTAGGGAACTGAAATTCTACTCCCAGGTCTGTACTACTAACTGTAACCTACTTACCCTCTCTGTACCTTTGTTTCTCCATCAATTGACAGGTAATACAGTATTTACCTCTGCCACACAGCTGTTGAAAAGCATTAAGGAGTCTAAAAATTCCAGAAACCTTTAAGAGACCTCACCCATCCCTTCTGCAATTACCCTGGGCTCTAGTGTCTCTAGTTACCTGGGTAGCAGCAGCAGGAAATCACTGCACTGTACCTTCTCCACCACACCTGGCACACACACCCCTCACCTAACAACAACCCCACAGCTCAGTGTGAGAAATGCAGTTTTTCTACCTGTACCAGCTATATATTCTCAGAAAGAGTAACTTATGCCTTAAAGAGCTGTGGGTCATGTTGGACTGTTCCTTGGAATCAAGAGGTGCCTGCATCCCGTTCCATGATGGAGTACAGAGCTAAAAGTTGATGTGGAGTGTGGAATACCACATATCCATTGTCTTTCTCCAGTACATAAGAACTATTAATACTTCATAGCAAATACTCCCAGGATTCATCATTCTGCCCAATTTTTAAATAAAGAACTCTGTTTTGTGTCAGGCCTTTTTGGCCAAGCTCCCTCACAATCACCAGAATCCTGCAATAACAGCACAGGGAGCACCAGACTGGAGACAAACTCAGCAGCCCTTCAACTGCAGACCTGAAACCTGAACGAAGTCACTGACAGCCTCCCTGGAGAACCACTGCTCTGGTGGTTCCCTTCCCCTGCCCTCCCAAGGGGAGGAGATGCCATACCAGGTCTGTTTTTCTCCTCCGAAGTTTTGCAGCCAGCTGTGAGAAGTGCTTTGCAGCTTTGCTGGATATCATCTGGTCCTGAAGCTTTGCCATGATTTCATTCTCCAACTGCTCTTTGACATAAGTTTTCTTCTCGATATCCTTCCTGATGGACACCAACTCATTCAGGCGAGCAGCTTGATCCTAAAAGGTTGGAAGACAGGATCACTACAATTGTTTGAGGAAGGGTATTACATATGTCGTCCAAAGTATTTGTCTTCCATGGACTCTCCTTACCATCTTGGTCCTGACAAGGGCCTGCTCTGTCTCATGGAGAACACGAGTGTAGGTGCCAGTTTCACCCCTGAGGGCCTCCTGCTGCAGCAGGCAGTGCTCGAGCAGCTTCCTTGTCACGTTGGCATTGTTCTGAAACCGGCTCAGGATGGTGACAAGCAACTCATTCTTCTCCTCCTCCTTCCTGATGGACTTCCCACAGCTGTGGATGTCCCCTTCTAGGGACTTCAGGTTACATCTGTAGTTGCTAGAGAGGGAAAGAGGATGGAAAATCATCACAGTGGTTGGTGCTGAACAGCCACCTACAAATTCCTCTTTTCAAATATGTTATTGCAGCAACAACTGCCCATGAAGGAAGATCTTTGGGAGGGCTCAGCTGCTGTGGCAGTGCCGAGTCAGAAGGAGACATTGACATTTAAAAGAAAATATATTTAGGGAAATTGATCCCTTCTTTCAGTACTGTCCCACCCTCTGTTCCTACCAGGATGTCACCATATAAAAGCAGATTGTTCTCAGTGTATCAGCCAAGCTTTAAGGCTCCAGAACAAACAAACACTTCCTTTGGCAACAACAGGGAGGTTTTCCTGAAGATTTCTAATGGCCTCACAAAACCCTGACAGTGAGAGATAAATCCTTCCTGACATCCAGCTCTTTGGAATGAGAGGTGTTGCAAAGGTGAGAGAAATCTTTCAAAGGAATAAAATATGACTAGAAAAACTCTGAACAGCTTTAAGAACCCCCCACATTCCGAGGGAGAGCTGTATTCTGGATAAGGAAAAAAGCACCAAAGAGCTGTACCTCCTATCCTTTAACTCTGTTATGTGCTTTAGAGCAGGAAGCTTGTTCTGCCTGACACCCTGTGCCCACACAGTGCTGAAGCTGACAGGAGATCCGCTGCCCCTTCCAGGATCTCTCTTGCCCAAATCACCCTAGATGTCCCCAGGGCCTGCTTTCAGAACATACCTCAGCAGCTCTTGAGTGGCAGCATAGGCCTCATCCCTCTGCTTCAATCCAGCCAAGCTGCCGTTCCAGTAGTTTATCAACCTTTTTTTCTCCATGTTAATAGCCTGGACCTCCAGAGCAGCCTGGGAAACAGAGAGTTGGTAGACAGCATGAATCTACACTGTGTTGAAAAACCAAATTCATGTTACAATGCAATTTATTTTTTTCTGTTCATAACATGCTGAGCAAGAGCAACTTCACCTACTGTGGCTGGTTCATTTTCACAGCAGACCAGAGAGCACAGGTCTGCAAGAAAAAACTGCAGAGAAGGGGAGGAGGAAGTGATTTACAGACAATTCTTAATGACAAAGGAAAAGAAAAAAAGTCTTCATTCCTCCAAACAGGAACAAAACCTGCACCTCGGGCCCACACTGCACACACCACGTGAGGGTAGGCCAGAGGGGTCAGTCCTGCCAGAGGGAAATATTAACCAGAAAGGAAAAGCCCCCTCCTACCTCGCTGACTGCCTGTCGGGTCACTTTGGTGTCTTCTGCCTGGGCCACAAACTGAGCTTCAAACAGAGCAATTTGTTCTTGGAGCTCATAGACTCTCCTTGTTAACTGGTCTAGCAGAAGGTCCTACAGAGTCAGAGCCATAGAGTTTAGGATGAGTGATGCACTCTCAGTCTTAGCCAGCTGTATCCTACAAGAATAAGATCAGCTAGAAAAGGAATTAAATTGGAAATTGGATTGGATTTTATTCCTATTGAAACTTTTCTATTCATACACAAATCACTCAAGACTGCAGCAGGGACAACTTGCAAGAGAATGAAGCCTTTGCTGATTGTTTATTATTCCAGTTGCAGCAGTAAATTGATAATTCAGCCCTGAAGCAGCATTCCTTCCTGTCAGCATGGATTACACTGTGCCCCTTCTCCAGCTGATGGGAATCTTAATAATGTATATTGGAAAATCCTGAGTTAAAAACCACCTATATCCATTGTATTTCAGATTTGCATGGAATTCTGCATTGATAATACCCAGTCTGTGCTTTGGAAGGCAGCAGAGGGAGCTCCAGCACCGACTGGCTCTGCTCATTCCCGAAGT
Source organism: Formicarius rufipectus (assembly GCA_013399695.1). NCBI lineage: Eukaryota > Metazoa > Chordata > Aves > Passeriformes > Formicariidae > Formicarius > Formicarius rufipectus. The sequence goes on from VXAU01005350.1 coordinate 349,847, forward strand.
TCACTTTCCATTGTGAAATTTGCTGTAACTCAGAATAATGCTCAAGACCTGAACACATGATATTTCTTAAAGATATTTCTAAGTATCTTCATGCTCCCACACCCCCTTTGCTTGACTGAGGAGTGATTTTCTGCCTGGCTTGCCAAACCCCCTGGGCAGTATGTGCTGCTGGGGGGAGGCAGGGGTTCTCCTTTTTAGAAAAGCCTCTGTTTGTTTGGGGGGTTTTACTCTTTGGGAAAAATATCCCTATCTATCTTCCATGATTCCATCACTCCAGCCTTCCTTCTGACAAGACAGCATATCCTCCAAGACTCACTACTAACTGTCACCTGTATTAATTTTTTTCCAAGACAGTTTTTCTTGGTACCTGCTTTTTCTTTTCCACCTCAGCCTGAAACTTCTCTGTCTCAGCTTTCTTTGTCGACCGTTTCATTAGCAAAATCTTGTGATGCATGTCCTGGTCCATGTTCTGCATGTAGAAGAGCTGCAGGGCCAGCTTTTCAACCTGGGTCTGCAGTGCAGAAACTGGGGGGGCAGGAGGGAGAAGAGTTACAGACAAGTTTGTTTGTAGGACACACCTTAAACAGAGATAAAAGGGAACGAAATACAGAAGCTGTCCAAGGGAAAACTCTCACACACCAGCTAAATCAGCCCTCCCTAACATAAGAATTCACATCAGCTTTGGAGCAAAGCTCCACAAGCAAAACTAAAAATCTTGGAAAGCAACTCCTTGATTCCCAGTACACAGAATTTCAGGAGTACCTGTGAACCTTTTCAGTGAGCGCATTATTCCTGATTAATTTTACTGCATTTTTCAGTCCAGTGCTTGACTAAAATACAAATTAATTTCTCCACACAGCCCCAGAATTAGGAAACATTGCCAGGACCACTTCAGTCACCTTTCTTGCGTTCCTCATCTGTGTTGTGATACTTTTTCCTGTAAGTGTCCCTGAGGGCCTCCAGTTCCTCTTCCAGCTCCTGCCGCGCCGCAGCCGCCCGGGAGCGGCGGTCGAGGCTCTTCTGCAGCTCCACCTGCAGCTGGGCCAGCTGCTGCTGGGCTCCATAAAGGACCACCCCGAGCTCTTCTCTCTGCACTTTGCTTTCCTTCGTTGCTGTCCTCTGCAGACACAAGAGCTAACGAGCTGTCCCACAACAGCTCGGGCCGGAGGGGCTGTGGGAAGGCAAAGGAGAGGCTGTGTACCAGGTCAAGAAGGTCGAGGTTCACTTGTTCCATCTGCTTAGTGATGTAATTCTTCAGGGCAGCCTGGAATCTTCTCATCAGAGGCTGTAAAGAAGGATGGCATTGAGAGACTGTAACACACTTGTGTAAATAAATTATGAAGAAGCCTCACTGCTGCTCCCCCCATTAAATAAAAGATCTTATTTCTGTCATAGACACTTGTGTCCTTATTTTAGCTACACTTGCTGAAGCAAGTGAGAGGACTTACAGAGTGGGTATTTGTTGATGTCAAGAAGTGACTAGTGAGAATATTTGAAACATGTCAGAAGAGTTACACCTGAAAACCCACCCTCTCACTCTTGCTGCAAGGGCTTCTCTTTCAGGGGCACTGAAGAGCACCAGGTTTACCTACTACCTTTCTCACTTCCGAACCTGCAGCTCTGGGGTTGGTATTGAGGGAGTGACACAGTCAGGAGTCAATACTTTGGCACAAGTGATTTTCAAACGTGCAGTTCAGCAAGCAGGTGAGCCACTGCTTCCAGCTCACCTCCATATTTTAGACAAACAAAAACACCAAGTCTGCAAAGAACAATGACAAGATTCTCACATGTTCTGGATCCAAGACAACCAGCTCTATTTCTTCCGCTGTTTCCTCACTACTTCTGCTTATTTCATGTTCCTCAGATCCATGCTGCTGGAATTCCTTTTCCCACCTTTGGTCACCATGCTCATTAGGGAGCTCAGTGACCTGCTCAGAGGTTGGCTCTGAATGGGGAGAAATGGGGTCTCCCATGTTCCCTGGACCCCACCCCACCAAAAAACAAGAAAAAGATAAAGAAATAGAATTAGATTTCTTAGTATTGTGCCTCCAGTTGGATTAACAATGACCGGAAAGATAAAAAAACAGAGTTGTGATTGAAAGATGGTCTCAAGTGCTGTTCTGTTGATACCTGGCTCTGTGCAGGTGTCCAGCTCCACTGCTGATGCAGGTGCTCCTGAGGGAAGGGAAGAGTCTCCTTTGCCTGGTACTGGCTGCTCCATGTCACCCTGTTCAGGAGGACAACTGTCACATTCCATATTGTCCTAGAAAGCCTCAGGAGATTTTTCCTGAAACACAAAATCCATCACCTGAAACAGCTTTTCAATCTACCTCTATTTACTCCTAAAAATCTGCTTATTTTTGTCATCATGAGTGATACAGACAAAAGATCTACGGGAGAGTCTGGCTCTAAAAGCAGCACGGAGGCACTGGCAAAGCTGTGTCATCACTGACTTAAAAAGCAATTCACACATACACAGCACTACAACGGAGCCTCCCCTGGTTCTACCAGAGCTGTTGTACATGTCGTGCTTCACCCATGAGCTACTCTCTGTTCTAGTTCTGGATGGTTTAATGTTTGCAGCAATAAAACTACATCAAGAGAATGTGCAGCTGAATCACAGAATCATGGAATGGTTTAGCCTTGAAAGGGGACTTTAAAAGCACCTTGTTTGGGCAGGGACATCTTCCACTATTCCAGGTTGCTCCAAGCCCCATCCAAGCCAGACGTGAACACTTCCAGGGCTGGAGCACCCACATTAATAATAAGGTTATTTATGTAATTATAGTGTCCCACTTCTTTCCTACAAACAGATCTATATTCCCACAGACCTCTCTGCAGGGGGAAATGACTGTTCTTGCTCCTCCAGAGGAATACTCTCCCTCTCCATTGTCATTCCCATTGTCTGCTTCCATTCTCTGGCATACAGCACAGGTGGAAAGCAGAACAGCAGATTATCATTCACATTTTATGTCAATACTACAGTATTTTTTGCCACAGAATCTTAATTTAGAAGTTTAATCTCATTTGCTAAAGCACTCACCCACCAAGCACTGAGATAGCACAGACAAGGGGGACAGAGACAGGCAGGGCTCGGGGGACAGGGGGACGGGGGGAATAGTGGGACAGGAGGTACACTGGTCCGGGAGGTACCGGCAGGGACCGGGCGGTGCAGGGCTGCAGGGGAGGGGGTGGTCGGTACCGGGACAGGAGGTACCAGAACGGGCGGTACCGGCATGGGAGGTACCGGCCTGCAGGGAGAGAACAGGACGAACCGCGCGGTACTGGGCCGCTGTGGAGGGGACGGGCGACACCGGACCGGGATGCAGCGGAACGGGTGGCACCGGGCCCGTGGCCTGAGTCCCGGAGGGGCAGTGCCGTAGGAGCAGTGCTGGAGGGGCAGTCCCGGAGGGGCAGTCCTAGAGGGACAGGGGCAGTGCCGGTGCCGGTGCCGCCCCCGACTCACCCGCGGCGGCTCCGCCATGTTCCCGTTACCAGGCAACGCGTCAACACCCGCTCACGTGACCGCCCGGGCCGCACCACCNNCAACGACCCGCGCGGCGGGGGGGGGGGGGAGATGGGAGGGGGCCGGGCCGCACCATCCCCGGGGCGCGGGGGGCGCTCGGGCCGCGCTCGAGCTCCGGTGCTGATCCCGGTGCCGATCCCGGTGCCGATCCCGGTGCTGATTCCGGTGCCGATCCCGGTGCCGGGCCGGCCCCGGGCGGTCCCTCCCCGGGCGGGCAGCCCCGGGGCGGGCGGGGCCCTGCGCGGGCACAGCCCCGCGGAGCGGGA
>VXAU01005350.1:353744-367530 GCA_013399695.1 Formicarius rufipectus
GCGGGGCATCCCGGTGTCATCCCGCAGTGTGTCCCGGTGTCATCCCGCGGGGCATCCCGGGGGCATCTCGCGGGGCATCCCGGTGTCATCCCGCAGTGTGTCCCGGTGTCATCCCGCGGGGCATCCCGGTGTTATCCCGCGGGGCATGTCCCGGTGTTATCCCGCTCTTTGTCCACCCTTCCCACACCGGAGCCCCGCGGAGTGCGGCGAGAGCGGACGGGGTGATGCCCCAGGAGCCCCGGGATGCTGCCCGAGGAAGCCTGGGATGCTGCCCGGGGTGGGTGGGATGCCGCCCTGGGGACCGGGATGCTGCCCTGGGAATCAGGATGCTTGCCGGGAGGGCTGATGGAAAGTGAAATAGTTCTTAAACTTTCTCTTCTGTTGTTTCGGAGCGGCTCCGCGCAGCTTGGGTGATTGCTGTGGTGTCTCTCCTTCTGAGGAGCTGGGCTCCTGCCCGGTGACCCCAGTGCGCCCCTGAGCTCTGTTCCCAGCGGAGAAGGTGGAGGGGGGTCCTTGTCAGTGTTTGGTGCGTGGCCTTGGGATGCTCCAGGCAGGGATTGCAGGGGAATTGCTCATTGCGCTGCTGACACGTGGTAAAATAACGCTGCTGCATCCCCTGGGAGCTCTGTCCGTCCTTTGGCATCTCGGGCTGGGAGCTGGCCTTGCAGAGGTGTTTTGTTCTTGCTTTCCGCTCGGAATAGGAAGGAAAATGAAAGATCTTTTGAAAGAAAACAGTAGAAAATGTGAAGACCAGGACAACTCAGGGTAAAGAGCTCAGCCTTGCCGCTTCTTTTGTTGAAGCCTCCTACGAGTTTGTAGGAACTTGTTCCCATGTCCTGATGATAACTGGGATAAAAGTCTCTGAAAGCTGCTTTTCTGTGTTGGATTTGAAGAGTATCTGGGTTTGTTCTGACTGTGTGGGTGGTGTGAGGCTGGAGAGCCAGGGCACAGTCCTGCCCGTGCTCAGGGAGAGGGGATTTTCAGAGTGTCCGAGTGGCAGAGACATGTGCTCTGATGTCTGTCGTATTGAGAAAAACTTTTTAGTTCATTTTTCAGTTAGTTCATCCAATCCAGGCTCTCTCTGAAAATCCGAGGTTTTTTCAGGACCAATAGCACTGATTATTTTCAGTCCTCGGCTCCAGGACGTTGGAAATAAAAAGCCATAAAAGCCTTACCTGTGGCACAAGCAGGGCAGATAAGGGACGTGAAATGCTGGTTTATCTGGGATGGAGGGACATGTGGCACACAGAATGTCTGGGTGCTGCACTGTGTGAGTTTCGTGTTGGGGGTGGTGAGTGTTTTGTTTGCTTTTTGTTTGCATTCTGTTTGCTTTCTGATGCCTGAGCAGGTGTGGCCAGGAGTAACAGCAGCCTTTGACAGAGCATTCCTTTTTCCTATTTAGTCACAAACTTGCAGGATTCAGTCTGTAGCCCTGCAGATCCATCAGAGTGAAATCCGTGGCTGCAGTTGGAGCTGTGGGTGTGGGGATTTCAGCTGCTTTTCCGTTTGCTCTGTGAGCTGCTCCTGCTCTGGCAGGGCAGCAGTGAAGGACTTTTTGGTGACCTACATAATTATCTCCATGAGATGGGATGACTTCAGAGTGGCTCCCTACAGTACACATTTTACCATGATTTGATTGGGTCCTCTTAAATGGCTCCAACGAATAGCAAGGAATTTGGAAAGCTTTTTTAAATTTATTCCTAATGTTGATGTGTTGCAATACAAAAGGAAGGTCATACGAAGGCTTTCATGTGTCCATGGATGAGTAGAGATTGAGTGAGCAACCAGCTAAGAGTGGCACAGAAAGTCTACTCCAAGCACTGGAAGGAAGCTGCGAGCCCTGACTCCAGGCTGCCTTGTGCTGTCTGCAGTCACTCGCTCTGTCACCTGTGCTTGAGAGCTCCAAACCCAGCATTTGCTTTTCCTGAGAGGGGACACAGGAACTTGTGCAGTCCCTGAGCCTTCCCCCGCCCCCAGCAGTGACTCTGCACTCCTTAAATATGTAAAATTGCATCCAGGTTGTTAGGGCAAAAGAGAAAAAGAGCCTGTTGCATTTTCCTTACCAAAGACATTTCATGATTAATTGTGGTGCTGCTGTTTGACAGTTCATGTTTCTCTGCTGCGCCCAGACGTGCTTCGAGTCTCATGTTTCACTCCCAGAGCCCTCCAGCTCCTCTTGGATTGCTTGGTAAGCTCCTCAGGTCTTGCACAGCAAACATGCCCTGGGAGCTCCGGGCGCGGAGAGGGGGATCCTGTCCGGGCTGGGGTTTGGCGGAGGAGCCGCAGCGCGGCGGGCGGAGCGGGTCAGCCCGAGCTGCGGGGGCACGGGACCCTCACCCACCGCAGCCCCGGGGCCAGCAGGGTCAGCCCGAGCTGCAGGGGCACGGGACCCTCACCCACCGCAGCCCCGGGGCCAGCAGGGTCAGCCCGAGCTGCGGGGGCACGGGACCCTCGCCCACCGCAGCCCCGGGGCCAGCAGCGCCTGCCAAGGCGTGATCCGACGGGGCGAACAGGAGCCGAGCACGGGAAGGGCATCTCCGCAGGCGGCAGAGCCGGCTGCTGCTGGCTGGGACCGGGCAGTCTCTGGGGAAGGGGTGGTGATTTCGGGAGTTGGCTCCCCAGCGCTTTTTCACTCCTGTAGCTGAGGAGTGCTGGCACTGACTGGGACGGCAGCCAGCGCTGCGTGAACAGACTCAGGAGCTGCAGCGACAATTTTTAGTGGCAACAGTTTATGTGTGGGAGATGAAAATGTGTGTGTGCTTCATAAATATTGGCACTCAGCAAGAGCTGATCAGCTAACTCAGTGCTTCAGCTTCTGGAGAGCTCGCTGGCTCTGCCACATTGAGAAGGATCCCTTCAGATCAGCAGATAAATAGAGAATTCATATGAAAAATGGGATTCTTTTGAATGGTGCTGATTTACTGCTGCCTGAGCTGTGGCACAGTTCCTGCTGCTTTCCCAAAGCTCACATAGGAGACAGCAGCAGTACCTGCCTTTCCACACCTCTTAGGCCCCTCGGACTGCACATGCAGACGTTATCCCACATGGAAATGGGGCTGAGAATGGAGCAAACCCTGCAGGTTTGGTGTCTTTATAATTTGCTGGTGTGTGTTGTGTGAACTCCCATCTTTTAGGAAGGAGAGGCACATTCCCAAGCTGAGTTTCAGAGACTTGGGGTTGTCCCAGTACACCAGATGGCCTTCAGAGGTCCAGTCCATCATCTGCTCCTCTCTGGGACTGACTGTGTATCTGTTTCTGTAGCCTTTGAGACCTTCAGTGACGGAAATGGCCCCTTGAGGTTTCTCTGTTCTGGTACACCATTGTCCCTGCTACTAGAATGACAAGATATTGCTACTACTAGATATATCTACTACTACTACTAGTATATCTACTGCTACTAGATATTCCTTGCCACAGTTCCAATTTCCTTTCAGCTTCTTCAGTCCTCCACTGACAGTTCTTCATTTCTATGACAGTGATAGTTCCCACGTGTAAAGACTTTTAATACATTTCCCTCACTTTAATCTTCCCTTGGTAATCTTTTTCCATGGCCCAAATCACTCTTGTCACTCTCCTGAAGATTGTCCAGTGACTTAAATCTGTATTTCTTTAATCCTGCAACCAGAGCTACACAGAATTCCCTGGCCTGTGACAATGGTGAAAGGATTAATTGAGTTTGCTGGTGATATTTATGTATTCCAGTGTGTTTGGTTGCTGTCTGCAGCACTGCAGTGGTCTCTTGTTTCTGATGTGTAGCTCTTCTGCAATATAAGTCCAACAGACTCAATTTCTGAGCTGGCAGGATATTGTATTCCTCACCTTTTGTCCTTTTTCTTAGTTTCCTCCTCCCAGCCCGGTGTGCCTGTGTGTACCTGGAGCGCTGTCCACCTGCACATCCGGGCAATGCTGAAGCAACAGGTGTTCTGCAGGATCAAAGCAATATTTCCCTTTAAATTCCTCTGGTTTCCAGGGAGCAGCTTTTGATCTTCAGGTGTTTCTTTGTTCTTTCTGCACCAGGTAAAAGCTCATTAAATGGTGCCTCTGTTGGCAGAGCCTCCCGCGGCTCCGCCTGCCCTCCTGAGCGCGCCCAGGGAGCTGCAGCAGGACATCCACGGGCTCCTGTGTCACATGTGCTCCTCCATCTCCTGTCCTTGCAAGGGAAAGCTCCCTCATGTTCCCTGAGGAAGCATTCCCTGGCCAACAGCAGCAGCCAGATGGTGCCACCTTCCTGCTGTGTGTACACAGAGTTTTGGGGTTCTGATGAAGTCGCTGACATAGCTGAAGGGCTGGTTTCTGTCCCGACAGCACCAGGCAGACTGGGCAGTCTGTACTGCCGGCAAAGTGTTGTGGTGACAGATGCCCCTGCTCAGGTGTCGCAGAGGCTCAGGTTGCTCCACATCACTGCTCCAGACCCCCCAGTCCTGTGTGGAAACAGCCTGTTGGAACTTGCTGTGGGGAAGGAGGAGCTGCAGCATAATTTACTGCCTGTTCTGGCAGGGTGCAATGAGAGAAAAGGTGAATTGTTCTTTAAATGTGGTTGAGCAAATGACTTTCTCCCTGGTGTAACCCAGCCTGAACCTGTGGGATTTGGTGATGTGGACAAGAGCAAGCACAGAGCTCCACTGTGTTTGGGTTTTGGGGCTGAAACATGAGGATGCATGTTGTATTTGGTGCTGGAAGGAGGCAGGAGCAAGCAGGGTTTGCAGAGTAATTCTCTTATCCTGAATACTTGCTGGTACAGACCAGGGTTGAGGCTTCTCCATCCAGTCCCAGCAGACTGAAATGCAGGAACTGCTTGTGCTGTGATTCAGGCTGACAAATGTGGTGATTGCCAGTTAAACCAATAGTTTGTCCTTTAATGAAGCTCTGTCAGCAGCTTGGCAGTCTCACTTGCAATCTTCTGTATGTACCAATCTGTCAGAATCAGGACAGCTATTTCCCTTCCCTGCAGCCCTCATTCTGCTCTTTGAGAACTGCCAGTTTCTGTTTGCCCTTTGTGCCTTCTCCCCACCTCAGCTGGCTGGAGGTACCATCAAAACCAGGTTAGGGATGTTGGAGCTGTTCAGTGCCTCATGATATTTGCTTTTGGCCCTTAAATATTTCCTCAGAAATACTTTCCCCTGATAGTACAGGTCAGGGCCTGTCTGTTTTACTTTTCTCCCTGGCTCTCCCCAGTCATGCAGCCCGTGGTGTGGGACTGACCCTGAGGAATACCCTGGGCTGATCTCTCCACACGCTGCCCTGGACCTGGAGCGTGGCCACGTGTGGGGTGTGCTAGGTCAGACTGACCTATTCACAGCCAGGTGGGCCATGTAAACACAAAGGAACAAAAGCAGGTGTTTCCTTTCCTTGTGTGCTTTTGGCAGAACAGAAACTGCCATGGCTCTGGTGCTTCCCACTGGGCATGGCAGTGGGGACCCTGCTCTGCACCGAGGGGTGTAGGGCTGTCTGTGGGATTGCTTTGTGTGAGACCCACCTGCTCTTCCAATACATCGAGTCTTCCTGGTCCATCTGCTAAATGGTTTATAGCTTGGGTGACCCCTCTGGGTCCCCTGCAGAGCTCCTCACCAGCTGCCCCAACGAGGAGCACATCTCATTTGAGCACAGAGGTAGTTTGGTGCTGAGCTGGGGATTGTGTTCCACAGCTGGCTAAAGCTGTTGATAGGGGCAATATTTGCCTTGAGTTGGTGTGCTGTGCTCTGCTCCTCGGGTCTGCCCACTCAACTCAGCAGTGGGCTCTTGCCACTTGCCTCTGACAAGGCTCTAATTAGCCATCACTGCTCAAAAAAATCCCCAAAAAAAACCTAAAATACAACTTCACAGAAAAAAATTCCGACCCCAAAACCCCAAACATGCAGAAATGGTAAGCACAAGTTGCAGCGGGTTTGACTGATGGTTTTTTGGAGGTGTGTGGTTGCTGTGGCTGGAGCAGCAGCCCCGTGTTTAATGCCATGGTCTCAGCCATCTCTGTGGTGGAGGAGCCCTCGGGGATCAGCTGTGACTCTGTGACAGCCCCAGGTCTGTGACACCTCAGGCAGCTCCACATCACTGAGCTGTTCCCTCAGTGGGTGATTTCAGTGACCAGCAGTGCTTTTCTGCCTCCTCCTCACAGTAACTATTAACATGGGGGGGTTTGCTGCCTTCAAATTTCTTCATTGCAGAGAAAAACATCCCAACATTCTGTACTTCAGTTTCTGTAAAACGTGGAGGTGATGTTACAGATCCAGGGCGTTCAGAGGCTCTTGCTTGGATTGTGGATTGATGCAGCATTAATGGGAGACTCATCCTCAGACAGTGGGTGGCACGTGCTGTGCTTTTGTTAAATTAGTTCTAACACTATTTTTTCCCCTTGTTGGCAGATCTTCTGAATTTGGCTCCTGACTAGAGCTGACAGATAATGGAAACATTTCCTTGGCGATGTCTCTGGGGCGACTCCTCCGACGTGCCTCTTCCAAAGCATCTGACCTCCTGACCTTGAATCCTGGCAGTGGCAGCACCTCATCTTCTCTACTTGATGGGGAGATTATCTTCTCCAAGAACAATGTCTGTGTCCACCCCCCTGAGCTGCTGCAAGGCATCGGGGAGCACCATCCAGGTGATGGGGTCTTGCAGACACTGCTCACTCTGTTTTTTCTCTCCTGGGGATGTTTCTGTTGAATTCAGTATCTTGGGCTCTAACAAATGAAGAGGTGCCAGTGAGGGTCAAGGCAAGGTAGTCTTGCAGAAGTCTAAGGAAAGTCACCCACAAGCTGATCGATCAGGTTTTTCTTTAGTAGGAAAATTGATTTCTCCTTTCTCTTCTGGTCCAGCACAGATTTACCTGGTTTAATAAGTCCTTTTGTACTATTGGAAGATGGGTGGTTATCATTCAAGGACAGTAGATTCTGTTGCTTGTTCAACTCTGAATTGTTCAGAAAATCCAAGTATCCTCCTGTAACTGTCATTGCTGGAGTAGTCTCAGCAGCCACTGGTAAAGGGAAAAGCACGAAAACCTGATTGTGGCTGCATGCACTGGAGTAAATGAAGATAAATCCTGCTCTGTCCCTTTATTCTCATCTGTTCCTGCACTCTTTCATGTTCTCATCAAAGAGCTGTGGCTCCTCACTCAGCTTCACAAAACAAATTAATCTGTGAACATTGACCCTTGCCTCCCTTCTTGTGTGTGTGACTTCTTTTTCCATTGGCTTTCCATGAAAATTGTAGCCCTTTAGCTACACTACGGTGAATATTCTTGAGAAATCAGTATTCAGCTGGCACTTGAAATTGTTTTGCTAAGAAACAGTGGAAGTTTTACATGTGGCAACATATTTCACAATTTACTTTTGATTAGTAATCCATCCAGGAAGTCCAAGTATTTGCATGGCATTTCTCTGTCCACTTATGCCAGAGGGAATTGAGACTGTTCAAAAACCATATTCAGACTTGAGATGATTTGCAAATACTGAATAATACTGAGCACTCCGCAATTCATTGGGCAGAATTCTGACCTGGGAAATTATAAAGTTTTGTTTTGCTCATGTTCAAGTGGTGGTAAAGTGGGGGGGAATCCCAGGATGGTTTGGGTTGGGAGGGACCTTAAAGATCATCTCATTCCACTCCCCTGCCATGGGCAGGGTCACCTTCCACTAGACCAGGTTGCTCAGAGCTCCGTGCAATCTGCTCCGGAACACTTCCAGGGATGGGGGAGACAGGGAAAGAGAAATTTCAAGGTTATGCACTTCCCCGAGAACAAACCCGTATCACAACTGGTTGCCTCTGTGCTCTCTCTCAGGCTATTTGTGCTTGTACATGGAGAAGGACGAGCTGCTGGGGACCACGCTGATCCTGGCGTGGGTGCCCAACTCGCGCATCCAGCGGCAGGACGAGGAGGCGCTGCGCTACATCACCCCCGAGGGCTCGCCCGTCCGCAAAGCTCCGCGGAAACGCGGCCGCCTCGCTCCGGCCGTCGGGCTCGCCTCGCCCCCCGAGCACAGGGAGACCCCGATCCGCAAGGGAGACGAGGCCGTGGCCCAGCCCGGCGGGGACGGGCCCCGCGGCAGCCCCCCGGCCCCGGAGCGGTCCCCAGCGCCGCCCCGCAGCCGCTCGGGGGTCCCGTCCGCGCTCGGCTCCCGGGAGGAGCACCGCGGGTCGGAGCTGTCGGCGGAGGGCACGGAGGAAGGGCCGGACTGCCGGGAGGACGAGGGCTCCTTGGAGCTGTCTGCTGATGATGTGAGCAGGGACAGTACTTTTGACTCTGATTCTGATGCCTTCTCCTCCCCCTTCTGCCTCTCTCCCATCAGCGAAGCCCTTGGGAAAAGCAGCAGTTCCGTGTTTCTGGACAGTGAAAGCAGGTGAGTGCATCCTTTCTGTAGTTTCTGGGTGCTGAGCTTGGCAGATGTTGAAGGAAATCGTGCAACTTCACAGTGGCATTGAGCTGAGTGTCCGGTCTTGCTTCAGACTCCTGTGGAATTTACAGGAAACTGTTTGCCAGCCAGTTCTGCTTTTGCTCAGTGAACCCTGGGCCCAAACATCCAGGACTGTGTTTGTACAGTCTTTCAGATGAAGTGTCCTGAGCCCTAGAAGCGGCATTAGTAAATTAAATAGGTCCTTTGTTGGCCTAATTGGCTCTGCTGAGGAGCTGAGCTCATTGTTTCTCCTGCAGAGCCACATCAAAGAACCTGTGTGACTTCCTGAGCCGTGGGTGTCTCTCTAGGCCCCTTGCCGACATGAAATCTGTGTGTGGGAGCTTGTTTTGATGGTGTTTGGAACGTGGTCCAGCTTCAGACATATAAATATTAATTCTTGTACTGGGTGTTGCTGTCAATGCTTCTCAATGGCACTTGCAGTAAACTCTATACAGGATAGGAGGGCACCTTGGCAGAGGGAAAAAGAGCAGGAGGATGCCTGTATAACTCACTGTTCTCATACCCAGGTGTTCTGGCTTTCTGATCTGTGACCTGTTGGTGTATCACTCGTTTCCATCTCAGGGAGGATGGGTGTGCTCCATTCCTGAAGCACTGTGGGGCTGACTTTTAGGCTACAGCTCAATTTTGAAACTATACCTGAAGTGAGGAGAAATGAGTTTTCCTTTGTGTGTGTCAACAGTGCACAGACTGCACTGAGACTTGGCAGTTGAAGAGATTTGGCTTCTATTTTATAGCCTAATCTCAAGCACAGAGAATGCCAGTAAGAACAAGGTTTGTGAGGAAGTATTCTAATGGATTCAACTCTCTCTGGATATTTTAAAACCCTTCAGTGCAGTGATGTCAGACTTTGTATCAGCTTTGCATTGGAGATGTGCCCTAGCAGGATGCTGCTGATTAACTGTGACCCACGGGGTTTGCTGGGCTTGAGCTCTGCTGCACCTGGGCAGTGGGTTGAGTGGTGGCTGTCCCATCCCATCCCATCCCATCCCATCCCATCCCATCCCATCCCATCCCACTGCAGCCTCTCCCCTGGCTCCAGAGGGGCTGTGGGGTGTCCAGGCTGGGCCTTTGGTTTCAAAATTGTGTGAACAGCATCAGTGTGACAGTGTCTCTTTTAGCTCTCCAAGTATGATGCCTGTCAGTCTTTTTCTGCAAGTCTTTGTAAGAGTGTAGAAGACTTTGGGAACTACATAAATGTCAGGAAGCACACCTTGCAAAAAATCTGTGGAGGCCTTTGAATGATTAAATATCATTCCTAACTGACTTTAATTATTTGTTTTTAGCCTTTTTCTCCCATTCAGGCTGTGGTCTGGCACTGAGCTGCTGCTGGGGGATCATACTTGAGTTGTCTGTGCTTTCAGGGGAGGTTGTGTTAGTTTAGAAATTTCTTGGCCTTGACTTAAAAACAGAAACCCCCCAAATCCACTGCAACCAAAGCCTCTGTTTAAGATGTATAAGGTGTATAAGATGATTCTTTTCCTTGAAGCAGCACGGACAACCTGTGTCTTTGACCTGTCTCAATCACTGAAAAAGGAAGTTTGAGAGATTTTCAAGCATTTTTTTCTAAATAAAGTATAGTTAAAATGTTTCTGGAAATACTTTTGAGTTCCAATGGTAAGATTCTTAGAGGAAAAATGTTCCTGTCTTTCAGTGTGTGTTTGTGGAAGCTGTGGCCTCAGCTGTGGCCCAGTCACCCCCTGGGTTAGGGGGTCATTGTCTCACTGCATTCACTGAGGGACACGTTCACAATCTTGTCCTGACTGCTGAAAACCAAGAGACAGAGCTCATGGTGGGGAAATCCCAGTCCTGGCCTGGGCCAGAGCCCACGTGCTGTCCCAGATGTGCTGGGAGAGAGCTTTGGCAGCGGGAAGGAGCTGCCCCGGGAGGGTCCCAGTGGGTGAGGAGTGTTGTGGTTTAACTGGTCTGTAACACACTGAGCTGCAAGTAGTGTTGGGAAAGGAAGGAAATACAGTTTGTTGCGTCTTCCCTGCCTTGATGTGAATTCCTGCGGCATTTCCCTGCCCTCTGCTGGCTGCTGCTGGAGCCCCGACAGCTCCAGCCAGGCAGAGCCGGCTCTGCGCACCCACATCAGGGGCCTCATTGGCTTTGGGGGTTTCCTTCTTTTTTTTTTTAAATTAACTGCTGTGGTGCCAATCTGAAGCCTCACACAGTGCGTGTGACACTCATAATTGACAGCAGATTAATAAAAAGACTTTTGTTGCTTGAGACTTTGGATTTGAAAGGTTTTTGTCCAGTGTGTGCATTTTTTATGCCAATTTGTTCTTTCCCCTAGAGCTCCCTTGTGTGGAATCTGCAGGATCTTACAAACTGTTGAGTTGGTGATTTTGCATAGAATACTTTGCAAAAGTCTTGTCAAAAAGCGTCTCTCATTTCCTGTGTTCATCTCAGTGTTTTGGGGGGGCAGGAGATGCTTTTAGAAGTCACTGCAAGCATGAGAACAGCTTCCTTACTTCTAAAGGGTTTGTTTTGGTTTGTCTTTTTCTTTTTTTTTTCTGCTGGCTGCTTCCCTCTGAGCCAGAGTTGGAGTGGGAACAAAGTTTGTGCTGCTGGCAGATTGTTCCAGCCCTCTTTCCTCCCCACCTCCTGGTCACCCCCTCGTCCCTGCCAGGGGGAACAACTGTTTCTGGTTGTTTCCCTCTGCACGGGGAGTTGTTGCAAAGACAACTCTGCTCTTGCCCGTGGCTGCTGCAGAAGCTGAAGGAATGTGTTGTGTTTCTGCCCAGCCCATGTGATATTAGAAATGGAGAAGTGGGACTCTGTGGAGGACAGACAGGTAGACAGGTAGATGAGATCAGGGGCTCAGCAAGCTGCTTGCCAAAATCCCTGTGTGACCAGGAGTCATGAGTCCCATCTGCCTCTCAGAGCAGCCTCTGGGGAGGTGGCCTGGCCACCTGGGCAGAAGGGACCATGAAACACTTTGTGTGTGGACCAGGGATGGAGAGGAAGGAGGGAGGTGGGCTGGGGAGCCTTGGAGTTGCACAAAGAGTTGGTCATTGCAAGTTCAACAACTTGCCTGGTAGAACATAAGGAAATAAAAATGTATCCATTGTTTTTTCCCTCTTTGCTTCTGAGCTTGACAGGCTGCCAGGCATCCCATGTGGTGATGGATGCTCTCCTCCCATTTGCACAATCCCTCGGTGTGGGAGCAGTGGGAGTGTCCCAGCACCACCATCCACACTCCTGTTTCTCTCTTCAGACCAGCCTGGCACCACTGCTGCAGGGGGAGGTAGGAAAGGAAGGATTCTGGAGATAAAGTCATTCCATTCTGTCCCTTCCCTCCCTGGTCACTGTTGTTTGCTGGCTGTCAGGAAACATTTGCCTTGTGTCTGAAGGGCACAAGTTCAGGGCAGCTGCTCTCTGTGCCCAGCTCTGGCTTCCTCAGCTTCCATTTTCCCCATCAGTAAAGTGAAACTAAAAGGTTTTTGTTGCATCCTGGCAACCAAACAGCATCTGTAATGTCTGTCCAGCAGTGGAGTTATTGAACTGACTGTGACATCAGATCTATACAATTGGTTGTGGAAGCACTTAGTGCTCTGTAAATGAGGTTTGGATTGGGATGGGGGTTGTGCTGTTCCAGAGTGATCCCTGGTTAACAGAAGCTTTCCCAAGTGATGGGTGCTTGGGCTGCTGAAGGTTTTTCACTTAATAAACAGCAGTTGCTGATACCTAATGAGCACCACAAAAGTGCTGAAGAAAAGAAATAGATGCTGGCATTTGTTCCTTTGCTAACATGGTTGTTGATCAATACAGTCATGATTTGGACTGGGGAGCCTTGGTGGTGGAGTTGTTACGAGTGGAGCTCAGGCCAACATCTGGCCAGAGGCTGTAGCTCCATGAGTGGCCCCACAGGTGCTGGGACAGAAGCCAGCAGTGCTCCCACAGCTCTTGCTGTAAAAGACAAGCAGAAGTGGCACAACCAGTGTGGTCACAGATATCAGTGCAAGAAGGAAATGTCTTTCATAAGACACTGATCATTTTAGCAGCCTGCAATACAAGTAATGAAACATTTTCATAATGGAGCTGGATGATGGCGAGTTCTCATGTTCTTCAGCAGACATGAATTCAAATGGCAAATCCATCACAGACAATCCAGGCTAAGTTCACAACACAGGACAGAACTCCTTGGTGTCACAGTTGATGCAATTGCCACGTTAGTGTTGCACATCCTGTCGTTAAACCTCTTCCCAGGAGCTCATCAGTAAATGAGCTGCTGAGGGGGCTGAGGGAGCAGGTGGCACCAGGGAATGGGTTACATCATGTTGTTTTGGCAGCTCACCTGAAGGGCTTAGCGCTGTTCCAACGTCTGCAGCAAAAACAGGAGGGAAAATTGTAAGGGAAATGAGCTGAAATTAGTGTGAACTGGTGGGAGCTCGGGAGTCATCAAGAGGTTGGGAATTCATCACTGTTGTAACAGAAGTGATTATAGTGGAACCAGGGGAATTGCTCACAGACTTCAAAATCTCCTGTAACTTCTTGTAACATCTTGGTTTTGATGATTTCAGCTTTGGGGATGAGCACAAGGGGTGCCTGGTCCAGGCTCCAATTCCCCACGACTTGCCTGAACTAGTGCCATTTATGATGTAAGACCCTGAAACTCCTAATTCCATTTGGACCCAAACCACTGCCCAGGAAAAAAAAAACATCCCAAATCCTTCTTGCGTGAGAAGAATAGTCCTTTTTCCCTTCTGTTTGTGTTGTGTGGTCAGTGTAACCTCTCTCCAAGGCAGTGGTGGCCTGCACAGAGCCTGGTACCAGGCAGGGGAGCTGGGCTGAGCCATCAGCAGCCCTGTGTCATCAATTATAGCTGCAAAGCTCAGAAGGTTGGACAGATCCAAGAGATGGCAGAGGCATACGGCTCTATCTTACTTTAGATAAATATTTGAACAGCAAAGCATTAATTATAGCACGTTTGTTTCTTCCCTCTGTTGGTTCTCTGCCAGATTTCAGTGGCAGAGAACAGTGACAGCTCACTGGGGATGGGGAACTGCAGCTCCGAGGGTTCGTGAAGCTCTTTATTTGGGATGTCAGGGGAGGGAGATCCCAGGGCCATGGAAAGGGGAGTGATGGGAGACAGGGACAGGGACAGGGACACGGTGCCCCAGAAGATCCAGGGGCAAACAGGTCCCTCCCTGTGTCCCTGTCCCTGTCTGTGTCCCTGGCCCTGTCCGTGTCCATGGTCCTGTCCCTGTTTGTGTCCCTGTCCCTTTCTCTGTCCCTGTCCCCCCTGTCCATGTCCCCGTCCCCCCTGTCCCTGTCCCTCTGTCCCTGTCCCTGTCCCCGTCCCCCCTGTCCCTGGCCCCACACCTGTCCCTGTCCCTCTGTCCCTGTCCCTGTCCCTGTCCCCCCGTCCCTGTCCCTCT
>VXAU01005350.1:368194-399507 GCA_013399695.1 Formicarius rufipectus
TTCCCGGTCCCTGTCCCCATCCCTCTCCCTGTCCCCATCCCCATCCCTGTCCCCATCCCTGTCCCCATCCCTGTCCCCCCTTTCCAGGTCCCTGTCCCGGTCCCGGTGCCCAAGCGGGGGCCACACCGGTGCCCCCCTCTGTGCGGGCACGACCGGACACCACCCCCCGAGGTGTCCGACCTGGCCTCGGACACCCCTGGGCAGCGTGTGCGGGGCCTGCCCACCCTCCCACGGGAGAATTTATTGCCAACACCCCACCTGCCCCTGTCCTCTGGCAATGGGGAGCCATTCCCCTTGTCCTGCCACTCCAGGCCCTTGTAAACTGCCTCTCCCTCCTTCTTGCAGGTTCCCTTCGGGTCCTGCACGGCCACAGTGAGGTCCCCCCAAAGCCTCCCCTTCTCCAGAAGGACCATCCCAGCTCTCCCAGCCCTCCCTCCCAGCAGAGCTGCCCCATCCCCTGCCCATCCTGGTGCCTCCTCTGGCCTCTCCAGCAGCTCCGTGTCCCTCCTGTGGTGCCCCTGGGGCTGGGGCAGCTCTGCAGGTGAGGTCTCACCTGGGGGGCAGAATCCCACACTGTGGGACCAGCCCCGGGCACGGGGGTGTCTGGGATGGGTCGTGTCCAGCCTCTCACCCATCAGGACCTCCAAGTCCTTCTCAGCAGGGCTGCTTGCTCCTTTTCCCTGGATAGTCTTGCATTTCTTCTGTTACTTATTTATACAATCACAACGCCCAGAATTGTGAATGGAGAGCGGAGATAAATGGTGCTGGCAGGTATCCACAGCTTTGTGAGGGAAGAATTGCGTTAACTGGATCAAAATAAAGAGCATGTCCCCTCCAAAGCACCACAGTATATGCAAATAAATCTGCACAGCCTCTGTCTCCTTGGCTAGGGCCTCGCAATTATCCCAGCATTAGGCATTTACAATAACTCTGGAACATGCTTTTAGGCAGCGCTCCTCTTTCCTCTCCCTTTTCTGCTACTTGAAGCAAGCTCTTCCCTTGGGAAATCCACATTGTCTTGTGGAAACAGTGAAATCCTCCCTGGGTGGTGCTGGTTCAGCTCACGCTGGGCAGCAGCAGAGTCGGGCACTTGGTTAACTTTGACACCAGAACGTCCCCCTGAAATTCCCAGTTCACTGCTTAGAGCCAGGAATATTAGAACAAAGGTAATCTGCAGGGCTTTCAAGGGAGCAGGGGTTTGAAGGCTTGATTGTAATTAGCATAATTAGGGGTGAATTTTATTTTTGCATGGATAGAACTGAAAGCAAAAAAGCTAAATAATCCATTGATTTTAAAAATTAAATAAACACTACGAAGAAAGGTCCCCTTCTCCAGGCTGGAATGGGCTGAAAAGCAAACATTCTTTTTCAGGCTTTGCTGAGAAATCACTTTTTCCATCTAAGGAATTTTTTTTTAAGTGTTGCATTTCGATTGATTTATTAATGAGCAGAAACTCAGGCATGAGGTGCTCGTCTCTGTATGCATTGTAAAAATCCACCGTTCAGCTTCTGGAATATTTTCCTCCCTTAAATCAAAGGTAACATTTGCATCCTTGAGCAGCGTCCACTCGCCTCTCAGTGATTTGTTGTGTTTGGCTGCTCGGAGCTGTGTGTATTTGATTCATCAGGACCAAACTGCTCATTCTGCCCCTGCTCCCTCCCTGCCACAAGAAGTCAGAGAGAAAAGCTGAGAAAACCTCGTTTGGCTTTACCTGAGCAGCTACACCTGTGTGGAGGTGTCAGCTGTGAAAGCAGATTGTTTGTCTTCTAGCTGGAGGCAGATGTGTGTCACATTCCAGACTTTGGGGAAAAGAGATTGAAACATCCATTAATTCACTACAAACTTCTGATTATTTTTTTTCCTTTTCCCATTTACAATCATAATAATTAACTCAAGAATTCTGGGTTTATTTTGTTTTCCTTTGGCTTCAGCTCACAGCACTGGGGGGACCCTTCAGAGGTCATGGGGCTGTTTTGCTAATGTCCCTCTTGCTGGCTGGAATCGTTTGGCTTCCCCTCGGGCTTGAGGGCTTGGAGCGATGAATTAGGAGCAACAAAGCCCCCAGTGTGGGAACATTTTTGCCCTCCTCCCAGCGTGGGGCGGGACAGCAGCACCTCCGGGGCGCACGGTGGCCGCTGCCACCAACATTTGGGCTGCTGAACCGTGTTGTGCCTCTGCCAGGTGGTTGTGGAGCTCTGGGAAGGCAGGCAGGGTGCTGGAAACGCGGGTTGCAATAGCCCCATAAAGCAGAACAAATCGGTTTGATCTTTATTTCTCAAGGACAAACCAATTACGCCCGTCAGAAGGCAGAGCCGCATAATCGGGTTTCCACGAGTCCCTCGTCGTGTTACAGTGGTTTATTTGTCAGGCTGGTGTTGGCAGAGCTGCTGTTAATTCCCAGCCCCGTCCCTGAGCGTGAACTTGCTGTTACAGCCCAAGGTCAGAGGGTGCCTGTGAAGGGCCCTGTGCCGGCACCGTGTCTGCTGGCCACAAACCCCTCTGCTCCGGCCCCGTTCGAGGTGAGGGAGGGACTCCGACGCTGTTCAGATGTAAACAGCTTGTTCTTTGGGTGTTGTTAATAACAGGAACCCGAAGAGTGACTAACAACAATGCGCTGACTTGGAGAAGCTCTGGGATCTGCTGGTGCCCCGCATGAAAGGAGACAATTATTTTTTGTAACCATTTATTTTCCCCTTACAACAAGCTAAGCAAAGCAAGTTTGTCAGAGGCAGAGTGCTCCTAATTTGGTCTCCAGTGACCTCTGCAGCTGTGATTGGCAGCCCAGTGTCGGGAAGGAACTTGTGCCTGTGAGATAGAAATGAGCAGAACAAATGCCGTAGGACAGCCTGGGTTCCCCGGGGGACACGGGCTCCAAAAGGTGAAAGAAGTGCAATTACAGGAGGTTTTCAGCACAGAAAGTTAATTAGCTACTAAATAGCATTTAGTGCAGTTCAACGTGAGGAAATTTATGTTTTGAAAGCAAACAGATCAATGGAAAGCCAGTGGAACAAGCTTTTGGAAAGTCCATGCTGACATCAATGTACTTTGTACCATAACAGCCTGAATCGTTTTTTCCAGGCTTCCCCAACAAGTAGGAGGAATTGTTAGATTTGTTTCCCACGTGTTTGCAGGTGTATAGAAATGCTTCCACATGAAGATGTTTTGATATCTAATTTCAGAAATCCTGGCTAGGCTGTCATCCAGGCTATCCAACACCTTGTTCCCTGGTCACTGTGGTCAGTGGAAATCAATTCTGTTTGGGCTCTCTGAAGCACAGAAACTTCAAGCTCCAAATATTTTTGGTCAAAGACTGAATTTAACACAGTTCTCAACCTAGTAACTTGTCTGTGGTGATCAGAGTGAGGAGCTGGTGCAACAGCAGTGTTTCCATGTCCGTGGCTGGCTCTGTGTGTCCACACGCTGTGGGAAGTTGGTGCTCTGTGGCAAGTGTCCCTCCAGCCCTGCTCTGCAGTGTTACACAGAGCAAGCAGAAAGATTTTAACATCTTCTTTTTAATACTAAGTTACCAATCTGGTTTCCTTTGCTTGTCTTTAATGTCCCTGAAGTCAGCACTTTGTAATATAAGTATACTGTCAAGGGCAATTTTTTACCAGAACAATGGATTTGGGTTCCAGCTCTGTACACTCTATACAGACACTGCACCCAGTTTTTAGGCATCTCAGGATAGCTTTGAACTTTTATTGACAGATTATTTGTTTGAAGATGTCTGACTTAGCAGCTGATGCTGCCAGGAGCTGTTTCACCTTGCTGGGAAGAAGAGGAGCCCAGAAGGTCAGTGCCTGTGGGGAATAGTAGAGAAACAGAGAAATGTTAACCCCTGGGGAGGAAAAGGGGCATGTAATTCCCATTACATGGATGCTCATACATTATGATGATACTCATTGTCTGCAAATGATGCTTCCCAAGCCAGGAATGCTGGGGCTGTGGGAGAGCTGTTATTAGCGATGGTGTGGGGTAGCACAATGGGGATGGAGAGCCAGCTCCATGAGGAGGGTTTGGCTCCTGCAGGAGACTCTCTGGGAATCAGGTGGTGCACACTGACAGCTTGGGTGACTGCCACATCATAGCTGTAACCTTCAGCCCCTTTCTCTCTTATAATTACATTTGTCACATCATGTCATAAAATGAGTTATTAGTTCTTTGTTGCTGAAATCGGCTTCCCAGGTAATCAGGGCAGGTCTCTGCTGCTGCTCTGGAATAGAAATAATAACTGGGTTGAGCTCTCTTTGTGCTGTAGGTGTGTTCCAAGGCTGTAACCCAACAGCAGGTTGGGTCCCATTGCTGTGTGTCAAAGTCTCACTTACAGTGTCTGAGCTCCTCGGGTGTGCAGGAGGTCCCTGTGGTGGGAGGAGGACAGTGGCTCCTTAGGGGCTACAGGAGCTCGAGGAGTGGAGATATGGTTGGCTGCTGTAGGTGATTGTTGAGTGGAGAAAATATGTCAGCACTTGGTCTTGCTCCCCAGCAAGAGTGGGATGTGTTTTGAGACAAGTTTGGTGAGGGGAAAAGGCCGAAGTGGAATTTTGGAATTGTTTCTGTTGGAAAAACCCTCCAAGATCACTGAGCCCAACCCTTCCCCAGCACTGTTAAGGCCACCACTAACCTGTGCCCACAAGTGCAACATCCACATGGCTTTTCAATCCTGCCAGGGACTCCACCACTGCCCTGGGCAGTTGTGCCAGGGCTGGGCAGCCTTTTTGGTGTACAAATTCTCCCCAGTATCCAACCCGAGCCACTGCTGGTGCAACTTGAGGCTCCTTCCTCTCATCCTCTCCCTTGCTCCCTGGAGCAGAGCCCGACCCCCACTAGGCTGCACCTCCTCTCAGGGAGCTGCAGAGAGTGAAAAGGTCCCCAGAACCCTCCTTTTCTCCAGGCTGAGCCCCCCCAGCTCCCCCAGCCCCTCCTGCTGCTCCAGCCCCTCCCCAGCTCCATTCCCTTCGCTGGACACGCTCCAGCCACTCAATGTCTCTCTTGTCATGAGGGCCCAGACTGAACACATGAATGTGTCCATGGGTTTCCTGCCTCTGGTTTTGCTAATCCTCCTCGGTTTTCTCCCTGTCCCTTTTATTCCCGTGGCCCAGTGCACTTGTTGTTTTGCTGAGCAGTGCTGGATATTAGCTGGCACTCTGTTTTCCCTGGATCCCTCAACCCAAAGTCTCTCTGGAATGTTCCTCCGGCTATTTGACTTGCAGTGCTTCAGCCCTCTGCTTTTGCATGGCACTCTGGGATAAATTCCTCATCTAACAGATAGAATAGATAGACAAATAATAAATTCTTCCTCTGCATCTGTGTATCTTGAGTGCCTGGTAAGAAGACTCCCCAAAATCCACAGAATTAGCAGAGGTCATAAAGCTTGTTGTTACTGACATCCAGAATGATCTCAATATTAAAATTATTTTAAAAAGTAGCCTAACAGATTTGAGTACTTTCAATTTTCTGATCAATATATACAGGGGAAAAAGTATTATTAAACAGAGTGAGGGATTTTTCTGAATTTCCCTGTTGAGTCAGCAACCACCAGTGAATGAGGGGGTTCTATCTCTGCGTCTGTCCTGTGTGTGAATGTTTGTGTTCATCAACCCTTGTGAAGGGCAGGGGGGCACAGGTATCTCTTTCAGATTTCAGCCTCTACATCAATGAAAACACTGGAATTTCCCTGGGCTGAGGCACCCTGCTTGCCTTTGGTGCCTTTTCCTGTCTAGAGAGGGTAAATCCACTTATACAAGTTGGTTCCATGTCTGTGGGATACGTGTGCGAGCTTGTCACCAGTGAATGTGAACTGTAAACATTTGTCTTTAGAAGCATTTCCTGAAAATACAGCAGTGCCAGCACCACAGTACCAGGCTCTGCAGCCCCTCAGGGTGCTGCTGGTGTATCTGAGGCAGATTTGGGTTATGTAGCAGAAGGAACTGCAGCAAGCAAAGGTGTTCTGTACTGAGAAGCTCCGGAATTTCTGAGATCAAAGCAAGCCTGCCCAGCTCTAGTAGTAACTCATTTCTCAGCAGTACTCTGCTGCTGTTCCTTTGAGATGATGCTCTTGAAGAATGAGCACATTGGTCTCCACGACAAGGACACACAGGGCAAGGATCCTCCCACCAACTCGTTCTCCAGCCCTTTGCCATATTGACCAGCTTCTCTTTGCAAGAGTTTTAGAAAATGGGTTGCTTCTGCTTAGTCTTGGAGTTAGTTTGAGTCATCTCTTCCAGGAAAATCCTGTGTAACCAGCTGTGGCTGTTATGAAGTGTTGCTCCATAAATACCAGCTGCTCCTAGCAGGCAGTCCAGCCCAAGCGTCTTGTACCAACACTCCTGTTACATTTGCATTGACATGAGATGCTGAATGTTTTAGAAAGTGCTGCATTTTGATGCTTTATCCAAAAGTAATGTTTGACTTTTCACAAAGGACAGTACAGTCTTCATGCAAATATTCCCAAGGCAGGGTTTGGTGTGTAGCTGTGCATGAGATTGGAGGTATCCTGCAGGAAAACTTGCAGTGGATTCTCTCTGAGCGAGTTTGGGTGTGTAGTGTGATCCCTATTGCCACATCACTTCTAAATCCTCATCCTCTGAATGACCTGACTGTAAGTTCTGCTTTGCTGCTTTCCCTTCAACAACTGGAGTAGCAGAACTTTATGCCCAGAGCAGCAAAGCCACTTCTTTAGCTGAAATCAACCCTTGTTCTCATCCAGACAGTGCTGCAGGACCAGGAAGGGGCTCAGGGATTTGCTTCCAATGCAGGCACTGGAGTTTAAGTTACACATTGGAACGGGGTGTCTCGAAGGGCCTTGGTTAAAAATTTAACCCACAACTAACTGGGTTGTCCAGAGCCCTGCCCGTTGGAATGCAGTGACCTGAGTCCTGGGGAGATGCTGCACCTGAGGCTGGTCCTGCTGGGGAGAGGCCCTGGTGTGCAGTGCATGCTGAGTGTGTGATTTCCAGCGTTGGGTGCCCACATTGTTGGGTAAGAGGATTAGAACACACGGCACAGAGTGACCCTGCAGGGGGATGCTCTGGACCTGCCCCTGGCCTTGTCTGCCAACCCCCCATTTCACAGCCGAGCCCATTCAGAGCCCCCACAGAGATTGTTCACGTGCATTGGCCTTTTTACCAACCCAGGGGTCACAGTTTCCGATTCACTTCATTCCCAAAGCGGTGGTGTTTTCCTGTTGTGATCAGGGCTGGTGGGGGCATTGGGCTTTCTGAGCCTAAGCTCAGTTTGCATTTAAAGCCAGAGATCTGGGGTGCATTGGGAAGGGGTTTTGTTCACTTACTCCACTTGTGGTGGGTTGAAGAGCTCAGGTGTGATTTCCCATCCTTAACTCGCCCAAGTTTCAATTCTGCAAGTGGAAACCATTTGTCTGGCTTGGCAGGTCCACTTGCAAAGGCATAATGAGAAACTGGAGTTCAGGGGAAAACATCTTTGGATCTTACTGATCATGAAGGGAATGTCCCAGATGAGGTCCCAAGGTCATGCTGCCACCACAATGCTCTCACTGCTCCCGTTCCCATCCCACTGCAGAGTGCCTGAGCTGCACACTCAGGGCATTGCTTCAGCTTCTCAATTTTGCCTTCTCAAAAGTGTTTTGAGGAATGGGTTTGGCTCTGCCCAGTTCTGTGTGCAGTTTGGAAGAGACCAAAATCAGGGTGTTTTTTGGGATGGTAGGGAATTAATTTAAATCAAAATAATTGAATCTCTTACGTGGACTTTTGGTTATTGACTCCTTGGGCCTGTACTGAATCCCCTTCTCAGAGCTCTGACTAAAGGTTTAGGACATGGTTGTTGCATGTACCCGCAGCCTCTCGTGGTTGACATGTGGGGGGTCTTTGCCCCCATGCTCTGTCTGCAGGGACACGTGTGACAATCCCATGACCTGCTCCACCAGCTCTGCCTCCAGCCTCGACACCAGTGCCCAGTTCCAGGAGAACAATGGGCAAACACAGAGCACCAGATGGGATGAACAGCAGAAGGTATTTGCCCTCGAGCAGGTCTGTGGTGTCTTCAGAGTGGACCTGGGACAAATGAGATCCCTTCGTCTCTTCTTCAGGTACCAGGTCATTGTGTGTGAGAGTTGTGTGTGCTCTGCTTCGGGGCTCTGGGGTCAGATGGCTTCTGCAGTCCTCCTTGGAAGCCTTTCCAGAATGGTTGTCTCATGTGAGTGTCAAGTGAGTGTCAGCCTTCCCAAGGAGAGACTCTGAATTACAGTTACAGGGACAGCAGGAATTTTTTCCTAATAAGGTAAAGGTTGCTCTTAACTGTCCTACCAAAAATGCTTCAAATAACCTGGATATGTGAAAAACATCTTTACCTATGGTGCTTTGTCCTTTGCCTTCCCCTCACCAGGCTCCTCTGGTGTCTTGCTTCTCTCAGGCTCTTCAGTTATCTTTCAAATTATTTCTAATTTTATTTCAAATTATTACAAAATCATCTTTACTCACTCTTTTTGCTCTCACTCATTGTGTCTTTGGACAAAGCTATTTGTGAGCAAGTCTGCAAATCCCTAGGAGCTGACTTTGTATACTGCCTTAATGTTTCTGGGGCAAACTTCTTGTAGGTTTGTCTGTAGGCAAGACAAACTTTAATTCCTTCATGTGAAGGAAGGGTAAAAATAGTGTTATTACCCAGGACAAGTGGAGTTTCTTGGGGAAAATGGTCATTATGGCCATGTCATACAATCCTAGAATATCTCAATTGGAAGGGACCCATAAGGATCACCAACTTCCAGAGCTGTAAAACTACTTCTGTGTCCTGTTTTAAGGGGCAAATTGGTGCTGCCCGTTGTGATTTGCTTTGCACTGTCTGTCACCCGAGGGTCCCCATTGCTGCTGGCCCCTCGCTGTCCTGGGCAGGCCATGCAGGTCGTTGTCCTGTTGTTCCCTGCAGTGATGAGGCGTGCACCTGTGGACAGCTGGTGGTGGCCAGCAGGGAGAGCCAGTACAAGATCTTCCATTTTCACCACGGTGGCCTGGACAAACTGTCCGAGGTGTTTCAGCAGTGGAAGTACTGCACAGAGACCCATCTCAAGGACCAGGTACCTGAGTGAGGTTCTTGGGGAAAAGAAGGGTTTTCCAGCAGATGTTTCACACTTGGGTTTGTGTTTTGGAGAAATGAAGCTGTAAATGCATGTCACCAAGTTGAGCAGAAAGCTGTGATGTGTTGGATGTTTAGGATGGAACTTTGAGTTGGACCTGAGGTCTCTCTTGGACTTGCTTATCCCCATCTATTCGTGTTCCACCTGTGGAATGGGGGGGAAGATCCTCCAAAAGACTTGCTTAGGTAGTGATCTTGCTAGACCTGACAGGTCAGCACTGTCCTTTAGGCATGGAAGGTGGCTGGAAATCTGCAGTAGTAGTTCAGAAATTCTGTCAGAGCCTTTCTTCCATCTTATGATGCACAACTCACCACTTTGGAGAATGTTTTGGCAAGGCATCTTGCCATATTTCATTCAATCTACATATAAATGTGATAAGAGCTCTTTAATTATCTGTTTAAGATATTGTATGTGCTTATTAGGAACAGCGGTTTTTAAATTTCCATCCTTCCCACAGAGCCCCCCGCTGCTTTTCTTATTATGGTAGCATGGGCTCACTTTTTGCATAGAACAACCTTTGATTTTTAAATTAAATGTCAGCTGCAGTCTTGCCCTGGGATCCTGAGTGCCCTCGGAGAGCCTGGCAGTGCCGTTCCCTGCTCGCCTAACAGCAATCCCTTTGTATATGGCCAATCATATGTAATTTATTGCAAGCATTCCTGGCAGGGGGAAGTTTTGCTGTAAGCAGCATTAATTCAGTTTCAGGTCAGGGATAACGTTGGAGGAGGAATGGAAACTATTTCTTTTTTAAGATGAAGCTGTTTTGTGGTGCTCTTATTTTTAATTATCCTAATCGCTCTTGTTATCATAACGGCTGAAATTAGGAAAAAAAAAAAAGTCAAAACCTCCCCAAGTGCAGCTCCTCAGTGTTTAATCCTGCATGAACTGTGCAGAGAGGTTTCCCTGCTCTGGGTTTCACACTCTGCTGCTCTCTGTGCTTTGCTTGCCCCCGTTCAGCAGCTTGCTGATGAGAAAACCTGTATGCAGTTCTCCATCCGCCGTCCCAAGCTGCCCTCGTCAGAAACCCACCCAGAGGAGAACACGTACAGGCGCCTCGATGTGTCTGCCTGGCTCCATCACCTCAATGAATCCGGACAGGTGGAAGAGGAGTACAAGCTGCAGAAGGTGAGAGGTTTTCATCTGCTCTCTCCTGCTGTGGAGAGCGAGTCCCCAGGGGGAGCTGCAGGAGTTTGCTTTCATGCCGCGGGCAAGAACTGGGAGTGTGGAGATTGGTGCATGAAGCCTTGGCTGGAGGTCTTGCTGTGGGCTTCCTACCTGGACGTGTTCCTGTGCCACCTGCTCCAGGTGACCCTGCCCTGGCTGGAGGGTTGGACTAGGTGATCTCCAGAGGTCCCTTCCAACCCCAGCTATTCTGGGATTCTGGGATGGTGCAGCATCTCCCTCACCAAGGACGAGTTGTCCCACTTCTACTGCCATTTGGAATCAATAAACAAAAGTGCCCAGTGCCCACCGTGTTTGCAGAATGTGTGACCAAATCACAGAGAGAACTGGAGATTTCTGTGTGAACTGGGATTGCTGCAGGAACTGGGAGTGCTGTGTGAACTGGGATTGCTGCAGGAACTGGGAGTGCTGTGTGAACTGGGATTGCTGCAGGAACTGGGAGTGCTGTGTGATAACGCAGGGGGAGCACTGGGCCCGGGCCCTGAGAGGAAAGTTTGCAGTGAGTGCAGTGTCTCCAGGACTGGGGATTAAGCCGTGACATGAGAACGACACGTTAATCATAGAGCCTCTCCGGGGGTGGTTATTGACATTGAAATGAGCCCGATTTGTGTCTGGTCTGGGAATAGAGGGCCAGCACTTTCCCTCTAAACATGTGCAAATTGCAGGAGCTTGAATCAAGGCGTCACTTGTCAGGAAAGAACTGCAGAAGCACCAAAGCACAGCAGCGGGCATTGCTTGTTGCTGTATTTGGGAATGTTACAACTGTACCAGCCATAACTTTTGCTCCTTCTTCCAGGCCATTTTCTTTGGTGGGATTGATATTTCCATCCGTGGGGAGGTGTGGCCCTTTCTGCTGCACTACTACAGCTACGAGTCTACTTCTGAAGAGAGGGAGGCACTGAGGCTGCAGAAGAGGAAAGAGTACTTTGAGATCCAGGAGAAAAGGTAACAGACCATCATCATCCTCCCCTGCTCATCTTCCTCGGGCTGGACATCACAGTGTGATGTCCAGAGTCCCTGCCTCCTTTGCATCAGGTTAAGCTGGAGTAGAGAAGTGAGAGGGATGGTGAAGGAGGTGTATTGAGCACTGCTGACCTCCTGAGGCTCTGGAACTAATGATAATTTGATGATAATAATTTGAGTGATAGAACTCAAATATTATCTCTCTTGGGTTTTTGAAACAGGCTTGTCAGTACCACATAGAAAAATATCTCACAGGCAAGGCTTGGGTTAGGACGCTGAAGGTGAAATTGGGATCTTAGATTTCTTTTTAAATATAGCTGTACATTAAAATAAGGAAGGAGAAGGGATATCTAATTCAAGGAGGCTGTTACTGTAAGAACTGTGTGTTGTTAAAGAGCTGTGGGTACATTTAAGCTGGAGAGGGACAGTGATGTTATTAATTAGGAGACAATCAAACCAGAGTAAGTTCTGGTGTGACACCCCAAAGGAGCAGTGGAGAGCAGAGTCAGATGCTTCTGAAGTGTTTATCACAGTAAATACATCATGTTGTCCCAGTTATAACCCAGGAGGCTCTTTCTGGTAACCCCTTGGGACAGGCAATCCACTGTTCTGGACAGACCTGCTTGTCTCTTCTTCAGGTGCCGAGAAAACTCCATACAGGAACAGCTTTTCTCTGCAAACTAAGACTGAAACGAGGCTTTTTGTTCATTGTGGCAACCGTATTCCTTTCTTGGCAACGTCCTCCTGTTGCTGCTCCGTTTGCAGGCTGTCCATGACTCCGGACGAGCAGAAGGATTTCTGGCGGCAGGTGCAGTTCACGGTGGACAAGGACGTGGTGAGGACCGACCGCAGCCACCAGTTCTTCCGAGGGGAGGACAACCCCAACGTGGAAACGATGAGGTGAAGTGTCTGAGCCCGGTGCCCCACACACGTCCTGCTGAGTGTGCAGGCACCTCAGTGAGTCCCAGGCTGCCTGGGAGTGCCGGAATCAAGGGATGCAACGATGCCTTCCCAAAGCTTCCAGCCATTTCCTTCTCGGTCTAACAACCCTGCTCCACCCCCAGCCTTCCCTGCACACACAGGGGTGCTGTGCAGGGCTGTGGGCAGGTGCTTGGGGCTGTGGATCCCCTGATGGGATGGAGGATGAGCACACCAGAGTCTATTCCATGGGATGTGAGATGAAAATGTGTGACTTCAGAAAAAACCAACCCAGACAGTTGGGTTTCATCCAGCAGTATGACTTGGAGTCTTATGGATGTATGGGCATCATCTTTTCCACAGGTCCTTAATTTCTGTCCTCTAAATCTTTTTCAGTTCTCGTTTTCTTTTTATATTTTGCTGTCTGTGAATGCCAAACCTTCTCCTGAAGTTTATTTAACTGGACTTATGTTTGCAGCAGGGTGAGCAAACAGAAGCCTAAGGAGTTCTGTTCAAATCCATGTGCTTAGGCTGATGCGGGATGCTCAGAGTTCTTTTCCACCCCGGAGCCTCTTTGCATGGATACAAAATGTTGTAATCCTACAAAGTGAGAGTCCCAGTTAGGTACAGTGTTAATGTGTCTTTGTTGTGCTTCCAGATACAGTTCTTTGAAGGAAAGCCGTTCTGTGGGATGCAACTAAAGGTCCTGAAAAGTTGATGTTTCAGCTGTCCGGAGGGTCTGTGACTCTCCTGCTCTGTTCCTGGCTCAGCCTGTGTGATGGCAGTTGCAGAGGAGGGAAGGGGCTGTGCTCAGCTGTCACCTGCCCTCACCTGTCCCACCTCCCTCTTTGTGTCTCTGCTCCAGGAGGATCTTGCTGAACTATGCAGTATTTAACCCAGCTATTGGATACTCCCAGGGCATGTCTGACCTGGTTGCCCCACTCCTGGCAGAGATCCTGGATGAGTCAGATACTTTCTGGTGCTTTGTGGGATTGATGCAGAACACGATCTTCATCAGCTCCCCCCGGGATGAGGACATGGAGAAGCAGCTGGTGAGTCTGTATTCTGGGCTCCCATTCCCTGTCAGTGCCTTCTCCTCTCCCCAGTCACAAAAAGCGGTCCCCTGGATTCCAGCATGCCCAATCACATTCCAAAGCCACAAAATCCGTGGAGGAATGCTCAGGGTTATCTTGTGCAGGGTCAGGAGCTGGACTTTGATGATCCTTGTGGGCCACTTCCAACTCATGATATTCTAGGATTCTGTGATTCTGTGAATAGAATTGATCCTGGGTGACTGGGACACTCCAAGGGCAGTCATATCCATCTTTCCTTGTGAAATAACTGCCGTGGCCCCTGAGCTCTGGCCTTTGGCAAAAAGTCCAAGTGTGCTCCTGGCCGTGCTGTACTAAATGGGCCCTAAGGCTGGAGCTTTTTGGGCGAGAACTCTGCAGCTCTGGCGTGCAGTACGGGGGTCCCCGGGGTGCTGAGGGTGGCACAAGTCCCGGTGCCCGAGGCAGAGCCTCAGCTCAGAGCATCTCTTGCAGCTGTACCTGCGCGAGCTGCTGCGGCTCATGCACCCCCGCTTCTACCAGCACCTCTCCTCCCTGGGGGAGGACGGGCTGCAGGTGCTGTTCTGTCACCGCTGGATCCTGCTCTGCTTCAAACGGGAGTTCCCCGAGGCCGAGGCGCTGCGCATGTGGGAAGCCTGCTGGGCACACTACCAGGTGAGGCAGCTGCCACGGGCAGGGCTGAGTGCTCGCCCCTCAGCAGGCACGGCAGCATTTACACAAAGGCTCTTAGTGGCAAAACAGCCATAATAAATCGGTGCTACGGAGTGGAACTACAGAAGAGGTTTATCTGTGTAGCAGGAGGATGGAGCTTTGCCTACTTCTCCTCCTCAGGGATGTCCAAACCTCAAAAGGAAGAGTTTCAGAATGTCCTGAACACTCATTTTTGAAGTTCAGGCTTTTCTTACACAGCTGGGAAACGTCTTCCCTAAAATCACTGGTCTGCTCTGAATGCTGTGGTGCAAACTTTGCTGCCATGCTGTGAAGGGAAGAGGCTTTGGCTCATAATTTGTCGTTCCAAATTCACAAGTCACTGGTGTTCTCGCCACTGGGCAGAACTGAAGGGAGCAAAAATTCTCACCAAGGAGCCACTTATGGAGGGTGGGAGGTGAAGCCAGAGCTCTGCCTCCACCTGCTGTACAGCAGCCCCTGTGTTCTCATTGCAGACAGACTATTTCCACCTCTTTATCTGCGTGGCCATCGTGGTGATTTATGGTGATGATGTCATTGAACAACAGCTGGCCACTGACCAAATGCTGCTGCATTTCAGCAACCTGGCCATGCACATGAACGGGGAGCTCGTACTCAGGAAGGTAAATACCCTGCTGAGTCTCAGGTCTGGAGAACGGTCGGTGTTGAGGAAACCAGGGACTGATGCTTCACTTTGCAGCACCTGGATCCCTGTGCCTGGCTGGAGCCCAGTGGAGTGGGATGCTGCTCTTTGCCTGGAAACCAGATTTTCAGTGATAAGAGATAGTTTTTGAGTACTTGGGAGGTGACAGTATGGTTGGGATAACCCTTGGTTGGGATAACCTGTGCCCACGTTCAGGGAAAGGGCAGACAGAGCTGCTGGTGTCATGGTCCTCATTCCATCTCAGCTGGAGTGACTGGGGCTGTGGGATGAGCTGTGGAGTGTGGCAGCCCCTGTGACCTCCCACTGTCCCCGGGGTCTCAGTGAACCCTCAGCTCTCTACTCAGAGGGACACACCTTTGCTGAAGCTCAGGCAGGCAAAGAGGATGGGGGAGGAAGCCATGGGCCACCTCAGCTCTCCGTGCTCATCCCCCAGTGAGGAGTGAATGTTTTCCCTCTCTCCCTCCCCTCTAGGCCAGGAGTCTGCTCTATCAGTTCCACCTGCTCCCCCGCATCCCCTGCAGCCTGCACGACCTCTGCAAGCTGTGTGGGACAGGGATGTGGGACAGTGGCTTCATCCCTGCTGTGGAGTGCTCTGGCCATCACCCAGAGTCCGAGAGCTGCCCGTATGGAGGGCTGGTGGAAGTGTCTTCTCCTAAACCAGGAAGCGAAGGCAAGAAAGGCCTGAAAACACGGGATGTCTTTGCCTTCCGAAAATAGCTGAGAGGAACAGGGTGTGACAGCAGGAAGGATGTGCATAGGAAAAAATCTTGAAGACAAAAATGGAGGAATAGTTTGTCAAGACTCCTGAGAAGAGTGAAAGGTGGGGAATGGAAGAGGAATTAAATCGCTCTGCAAGTTCCAGTGCACAGGTGGTGGAACCTGAGTGAAGGCAAGGACACAGAAACTGTGTTGGCACATGTTTGCGTTTGATTTTGTTAGAAACAAGCTTTTCTAGGTCTTAACAAGGACTTTTTTATTCTGCCTCTGGGACTGGACTGGTTATCAACCAGAACTTTCTTACTTGCTGATGAGAAACGAGAACACTCAGGAGAGCCAAGTGCACCTGGCAGTGCTGGTGGGGTGGGTGGCAGGAGCTGGGCTGAGGCCTCTGGGCTGTCCCTTCACCCAGAGCACACCATGCACCCCCCACTTCAACCAAAACGTGCAAAACATGGCTTCTCTCTAAAGCCATAAAGACCATTTTAATTATAATCTGCCAAAAATAAAACTGCAGACCATTGGGATGGCAGGGCAGGTGTCTGCTTTGATGGCAAGGAACAAGTGGTCACCTCAAGGTCTTGTCTCTGGCCCTTTTTAAAGGATTTGCTGGCTGATGTAATTTTTTTTTCCATTTGTACAGAAATTGTACAGCCCCAGATCTCACAGCACTGCTGCTCTGATGTGGGATATTTCACAGACACTGTCCAAAGTTCCTTCTTCATGAGGTACTGGGATGAAATCCTTCCCTGTGAGGGTGGGCAGGCCCTGGCACAGGGTGCCCAGAGAAGCTGTGGCTGCCCCATCCCTGGGAGTGTCCAAGACCAGGCTGGATGGAGCTTGGAGCACCCTGGTCTAGTGAAAAGTGTCCCTTCCATAGGGGTGGAACTGGATGAGCTTTAAGGTCCCTTCCCACCCAAATCATTCTGGGATTCTCTGATTCTCACAGTGCAGCAAAGCTGTTTCTTTAGGCTGACAGCTGCAGACTTTAGACACTTTAGCCTGTTGTTTCCAGTATATTTCCAATTGTGTTTTCCATGGCCCTCCTCAATTACTGAATATTATTGTCCTTGCCTGTCACAGCCACAGGCTGTGGCACATGCACTCCTTGTGGGCTTTAGGCTCTTCAGTTGGTGCCAGTGGTGCACCCTGTCTCCCATCCCAAAGTGAAAATGAAACTTGTCTTATTGCAGCTATTTTTGCTGAGATCTGCCTGTTAATAGTTTCCCTTGGGGTATTTTTGAAAGGACAGCACGTTTCTCCTCTTTTCTGCTACAAAATTTGCCAACCAGAAGTGGAGCTGGGGCTTTGAGCCATGTTGCCAAAGGTCCTTACCAAATTCAGTGGCCTCTGAAGGTGTGTATTGAGTTAGTGTTTGTGCCAAACAGAGCCAGGGGAACAGTTTCCTCGTAAGAATGGAAAAGGTGAGGTGGTTGCAGCGTTGGGGGTCTCCAGCCTTTCCTGGCTGTCCTGCTCCCTCTCCCTCCCTCCACACTGCTCCCCACACAGCTGTCCTGGGCAGGCTGTGCTCACTCCCAGCTCTGCCTCTCGGGCACGTTTGTGCGCCCAGTAGCACTTGTGGAACCCCCTTGTCCTCGTGCAGTTCTAGGGGGGTTCCTGCACCTGATAAGCACATTTCTCTCAAAATTCTTCTGCAAGGCCTTACCCGCAGCCTGTCCTGGAGCCCACGTGTCCTGTTCCTGCTGGAAAGCAAGGCTGGAGCTGGGATGCTCTTTGTGAAGTCAGCACAGGCCAAGTGCGTGTTGCATTCCCAAGGGGAAGAAGCCTTGCCCCACTGCAGACACCACACAGAGGACTGGCAGGAGGACAGTTTGGCTCCCACTTTGTGTGCCTTTAATTCAGAGGATGAAAACCTTCCCCTGGATGAGAGCAACAGGGAAACCCACTGCAGGATGGCGTGGCTCTGAAATACCCCAACTGCAGGAGGCACCGATGCTGCAGGTGTGAGCTGGGGTTTGGCAGTGACACCTCCTATAAGGGCTGGCTCTGGTTTGCTCTGGGGCAGGGAATTTGTCAAGATTTATGTTTCAGTGAATAATAAAAGTTTGTGTGAGGCCTTTGTATGTTGGTTGCTGTGCAGGCTGGGAGCTGCACCTCACAGGTGGGGACGGCACTCGGCCAGACACTGTCCCCAGCTTGAGCCACTCCTTTTGCAGCCACTCAGAGACATGTTGGGTGCTGGGACTGCATCACTGTCCCTGGGCCCCGCCGATGTCAGCCTGGGGATGTGTGCCAACACTCCATGGATCCATCCAGGTGGAAACACAACGTGGCAGTGGCTGAATTTGGGTCAAAAAAACTGCATGGCAGAGAGGGCCAGAGGCATCTTCCTGCAGAGCAGTTTGGTGGCACCAGGACAGGCGCCAGCTCCCCGTGGGGACAGCAGGAGCCAGGCACTGCCTGCTGCCACCTGCCTCCTCCCGTGGGACGGGCATCCCTGCGACACCTCCACAGCACTGGAGGTGCCAGGGCAGCCAGAGCTGCCCCAGGAGCACTCAAGGAGCACATGGGCAGCTCTGCCAGGTGTGGGGTGCCAGGCACAGGCCAAAAACAGCTCCCTCCTCAGCTCACGGGGTGCTGGGCACAGGGGGCACGGCCCCCTCCTCAGCTCCCCACTGCCTGCAGTGGGCTGGGAGGCACCAGCAAAGCCCTCCCAGAGGAGCCAGAGCTGGTTTTGCTGCAGCACTCACTTCCAGCCAGTAAAAGACAATAGGAAGAGATGAAGTAGATAATTTGGAACATTATTTTTCCACTATTAAAATGTCATTCAGCAATGTGGAAATCACTCAGGATTCGTTTAGTTAAAGACTCTACACTGCAGTTTTCCAGCACGTGGAATAAGCTGGGTTCTGTTTGAAGTGGTGCTCAGCTCTGGGAGTGCACTGCCAGGGTTGATGTGCCAACCTCAGCCAGCTCTCCATGCCCAGTGTTCCCTGAGGGTCCTGCTGCCAGCGGGAGACTTCAGGTGTCTGTCTCTGTGCTCCCCACTGGAGCTCCCTGAACCCCTGGCACACAATGACCCCACTTTGCCAGTCAGGGAACAAGGGGATGGAGCTGGTCCCTGTCTGCTCCTGATGACCAGCAGCGCTCACGTCCCGGTGACCCAATTCCAGTCTCAGCATGTTCTTTCACTTGTGATGCCATTTAACTCTTACTGGAGATTCACAACCCTTCCAAGTCTGTTTTGGGAGAGAGGGGTCTGTGGAGCCAACCTGGAACCCTCTGGCAGTGATTCCTTTGCAGAGAAAGGACAGTGACACGTCAAGTGTTGGACAGGACATTGGGTTGCCAAGGTCATTCTGACCCATGCCCAAGATTTTCTTTTGTAACACTCTTTGCCATCTGAAAAAAAACCAAACAAAACCAAACAAAAAAACAGGAACAAAAAAGCAGCTGCACTTGGTCCCTACAGAGGAGGAAAGTGGACCCTAGAAAAGTGACCCTCATGTGGCGTCTCCTCGGTCGCTGCCCTGAGCGTTGCATTAACAGCAGCTGAGCAGCCAAAAATAGACCCTTGCAAAGGTAAATAGTCAGCGTAAGCCTCTTTAGCCTCAGCCTTGAGCTGACACATCCTCCTGCCTCCTGCTGCTGGGGGAAGGGGAGCAGGGAGGAAAGAAAACCCAGTCCTTGCTCCTGTGGTAACCCTACTCTGTAATCCCAGTGGGAACCCACTCGTCTGCAGCTGGAACGCCACCAGAGCACCCCAGAGCCCAACACCTCGGGATGGAGACTGGGCCGTGCTTCCAGGGCTGGTCCTGAGACACCTGGGCTCCTGCTGGGCACGGGGGGGGGTGAGGGGAGAGCTGCCCCACACCATCCTGGGGCTGGAACAGGGCATGGAGCTGTTCCACATGTGGGAGAGCGGGAGGGGATCAAGAGATTGGCTTTGTTTGACCTGGCATTGAGCACTGACCACACAGGTGGCAGTGATGTCCAGCCCAACCACCCCTGGAGTTTGCTGCACCAGGGAGATCAGCACCTGTGAGCGGAGCTTGGGCAGGTGGGAGGGCTTGGTCCCACTTCCCGGGCTGGGTGTGTTGGGATGTGGCTGTTTGGCTGTTTTGTTGCATGACGCTGCCTGTCAAATGAAAAATTACAATTCACAAGAACAAAGAGACTCACCTGAGTTATTACAAGCACCAAAGAATTTGAAACTCGATGTAGCCTGTCCCCCTGGGCCAACTGATTAATCCCTGGGTCGCTCCACTTGGGACATAAAAATAGACTGGTCAGGCCAGCTGGAGCTCACGGTCACATCCTGCCGCAGGCACTGGCCCAGCCCTGCTCTGCACACCCTTGATTTCATTCATTTAAACACAATATGTTTAAACAAAAACAAAGTGTGACGGGATTTCACAGCACCTGGAAGAAAAACAGAGGCTGAGGCAGCCCTGGCAGAGCCCAGAGGGAGCAGTGCCAGCTCGGACACAGCACGGGGCTGCCCGTGGCTGCAGTGAGGAGCTCCCTGGTGAGCAGCCAGGCTGGAGCTGCCCATGCAGGGCCAGCAGGGAAAGCCCTGCTGCAGCAGCACGTGGCTCAGCCCCGCACCCAGTCCTCTGCAAAACCACAGGGGTGAACATGGGCACAGCTCAGGCATGCCAGGAAAAGGGACCCGGTGTCAGCTGGCACTTTCGTAGGTCCTTCTTGCCAACTGTTAGAGATTGTCCAGCAGCCCCTGATGCTCCACAGTGCCCCAATACCCCACATCCTTCCAAATTCAGCAAGTTCAGGCCATGCCAAAGGTCCTGCTCCATGTGGCAGCGCAGCAGCAGAAGGAGCAGCCTAAGGACTCTTCGTGATATTTTTGATTTTGTTTGGCTTGTGTTTGTCTTTCAGAAACCACAAACAAGTTCAGCTGCTTCTGTCTGCAGCCAGGGTTTGATTCACCTTGGCAGTGGCAGGGGTGGCCAGGGAGGTGCAGAATGATGGGCATCTGCCAAAGTCCTCTCTGCCCTCCTGAGGTTTCTGCAGGGGAGACACAAGAGGGGGGGGCCCTGCTGGAGCTCAGGTACATGGCAAAAGGCTGGGAGAGTGATCCTAACCCCCTGCATGATCCCGAGCCCCCAGCACCGGGCAGAGCTGTGCTGTGGGGGAAGGCAGAGAGCCCCTTGGTGCTGCTCATGCCAGGGAGCAAGGGCACCCACTGGGAGGGCTGCCTGGCCCGAATCAGCCAGGCCCTGCCTCCAGGAACCCAATTCCCACATATTGCAGGTGAGGGTGGGCACTGAAAAATTTCCAGCAGTGACCGGAAACCCTGGAAACAGCCCAAACACCAGCTGGCCTTTAGGTCCTCTGCCAAGGTGATAAATCTGCCCTGATACCACTGCAGCAGGAGCACTGGGAAGATGCTGCCAGTCTCCCCAGGGATTGGGAATAGTGGGACAGGGGCTTTGAGCCCCTGGAGCAGCCCCACACCATGGGAGCCCCCAGCCCCATGGATGAGGTACAGCCAAGACAGGCTGGGGAAGGGGTACCACGGAAAGGGTGCAGGAGCGCTGGGGGTGCTGAGCAGGGTGTGGAGGAGCTTCCCCAAGCTGAAGGATGCCATATACCCTCCTGCAGGTCTGTGGGGACAGAGTCAGGTCTGGCTGCCACAGCCAGAGGGTCACAGCTGCCC
This sequence comes from Formicarius rufipectus, assembly GCA_013399695.1. Taxonomy (NCBI): domain Eukaryota; kingdom Metazoa; phylum Chordata; class Aves; order Passeriformes; family Formicariidae; genus Formicarius; species Formicarius rufipectus. The sequence goes on from VXAU01005350.1 coordinate 389,140, forward strand.
TGATAAAAGCTGCAAGGAGCGTGTCCTCAGCGTGGCAGGAAAGGGTTAAGGCGCTGCCAGAGGGGAGTGAGAGCAGGGAATTGGGCTGCTGACGCAGGTAGGATCTGCCGGCAAGCATCCCGGTGGAGACACAGCAGCGTCACCCTCAGCTCCTGAGCTGCTTTGGAGCCCCCCGAGAGAAGGGAGTGGGTGACTGACCCAGCCCCATGCAGGGAGCAGACCAGGGTCCTCCCTGGACTGTCACCCCCATGGCACTGCCCGGGTCATCTGGGGGTGCCCACCCTGCTCCTTGCTGCCACAAACATGGCCTGAGCCAGCCCTTCACCAGCAAATTGCAGCTGGAAGGATGCTCCAATGCTCCAGGGTGCTCACAGGCATCACAGATGTGTGGGGCAGAGCGGGGCCAGAGTCCTGCCAGGAGGGACAGTCGGGGAGGGTCCACACATGCTGAGCTCTCTGTTCCTAAAAAATGGCTTGGCGGTGGTTTGGGTCACAAAAAGACTCAGAATAATCAGGGTTGGAATAGATGGCACAGGAAGAAATGCACAAGTGAGACCTGGTGCTCCTTGAGCTGTTCCCCTGTATGGGATGGGATGGGATGGGATGGGACAAGACACCATGAGATAGGATAGGATAAGGAGCCCACAGAACCCCATCACTTGGCTTATCCTGTGTTTCACAGACATGAGAGGAAGAGCCAGGCAGAGTTTCTGCCTTGTCTGGCCAGGGGGAAGCAGTGAGGGGAGATGGAGAACCAGGGAGGGGATACAGCCCTGTGGGAAACTGGGGCCAGAGAGGACACAGCCCTTAGGTCCGTGCAAACGGCTGGAGCAAGCCCTGACCTTGCCAGTGCTGGGATGGTCACTGAGAGCCCTCAGGTTGAGGAGGTTCACCTGAAACAGGGCCCTTTTCCCACGCAGATGGATGCCTGCTGTGTGGGCTCTGCCACGCTGGCCCTGCCCGGGCTGTGGGTCCGGTGTCACCGCCGTGTGTGGCACTCAGGGCTCAGGAGCAGAACCCAGCAAGGGGTTGTTTGCACCGAGTCCCTGCCAGGGCCACGTGTGTGCCCTCCAGGAGCTGCTGGGAAGTCAGGCCCGATGGAAATATAATGGGATAATCGATGGCCCATTGTTGCTCGGCTTAATTTAGCTGCCGAGGCAGGGAATGAACAGGGTGATGTACGTAAGCAGCAGCCAAGGCAGGAGGTGAATCAGCCCCACATCCTCTGTGGCACAGGGCACAGAACAAGCACAGGCACCTGCCGGGCCAGGGGCTGAGCCCCCAGACTCCCATGGCAGGGGCACAGTGTGCAGGAAAGTGTAATTAATAGGAATTTACTTTACTTTGTCCAATGCCAGGTCTGAAATGGCTGTTCTGGGCTCACCTGCAGCACCAAAACCCCCTTGGAAGTTGCAGCAAGAGCAAGAAACCTGCTGGATGTGCTGGGATGGGGAGTTGAGCACTGGGGCACGGCTTGGGAAGGACACAGCTGATGCTGGGGCTCAGGAAGGACACTGCTGCTGACAGGGCCCTTCTCAATCATGGCCCAGGGCCCCCGGCAGCACTTCTACTCCAGCTCTCTGGTCCCAGGACAGCCTGCCAGCCTATGTACAACCCAGCTTGGAAGGCCCCAGGGGATGCACTTTGGGGACAGTCACCCCACCCCACCCACCTCACCAGCTGCAAGTACAGCTTGATGCTCAATCCCAGCTCTCCAGCCTTCACACTTTGCCCTGCAGCTCAGCAATGCCCATCCTGATATCTGGGGAATCACCCTTCCTCCTCCTCACTGTTTGCCTTCCTCACAATCCTCTGGGCTCGCTCACACCCCACCCAGCCCAGCAGTTCGGGCTTGCCTTGTAAATTAGTCACGGCTGGGTGATGGGGCTGCTCCCTGCCCCTCTCTGCACAGTGTCCCAGCCTCATGCCTTTGCTGCTCCCTACCCTCTGCCTGAGCTCCTGCCCCACCATCCCACCCCTTGAGACACCCCCAAGCCTCAGCATCCCTCAGGACGGACTTGTAGCGTGGCTTCAACCTGGGTTTCATTTCCATGCTCTCAGCCCACGCCAGTCTCTCCTGGCCCCATTTATTCCCAAATCCTGGCATCCACAGCACCTCCTGAACTGGTCTCAGCCTTGACCACCCTCCCTGTCCCATGTGCTGCCACTGCCACTCCACTAAGGGTGATGCTGGATAAAGGCAACTCTGGCTTCTCAGATCACACCTGGGACCGAGTCACCGAGCCCCTTCCTGGGCTGTGTGAGCAGCAGGAGCTCGGCTCCGGCCCTGGCTGTGCCCCTGCAGGACCAGCCGTGTCCCCCGGGCACCCGCGTGTGTCGGCGGGGTCTGTCCACAGCACCGGGGGTCGCCCGGCCCTTCCTCAGGATCAGCGAGGTGCAACACCCGGCAGCAGCGGGTCGGGGGAGACCCAACGCACTCTTTTCATGGGGTTCCCCGGCCCCCAGCCCCGATTGCCCCTGGCAGCTCCCCAGGACGCCCCAGCACACGGAGATGCCGCAAGCCCGGCGCCCTCCCCACGCTGCCTTTTATGGCCCTGCTGCAGCCCCAGCCCAAACATGGGCTGCGAGACGAGGAGCCGGAGCCTCTCCGGGGCCGGCCCCGGCGCTGCTGAAGGTGCCCCGCACGCCCCCAGCTCAGGCAGCCTCGCTCAGGGAGCCGGGGCTGAGCAGCAGAGTGCTCTGTGTCAGCAGCACCCCACTCCCCGGGGGCTCCCCAAGTGCTCTGCAGCTCCCCTCCCTGCCTCGGACAGCCCTCCATCCCTGCCTTGTGCTCCAACCTGTGCAGGGTGTCACTTGTGTCACCCAGGGCAGACACAGCCCTGGTTTTGCTCACAGAGCTGCCCCGGGCAGAGAGACACGGGGCCCTGGGGACCCTCCTCTGCCCAGTGCCCAGGCAGGGCTGGCGGGGAGGATGTGCCTGCCGAGCGACACGGGGCTTGTCAGAAACCAAATGACTCGATCAAACCCTCGGTGTCAATCCCGAGGGCAGCCCCTGTCACATCGGGCTCCTGTAGCTCCCCCATCTCCACCCCAGCCCCAGCCAGGACTGAGCTGGTGACCCCAGCTGGGACACACGTGAGACCACACGGTCAGTGCTGGCCACGCCACAGAACCAGAAACTGGATGTTGGTGCAGAAAAGGGAGCAGGAGCAGGAATGGGGTAACTGGGCAAGGCACCTGCAGTGGGGAGTCCAGGACTGAGCCCCAGGTTGCACCAGGGATCCTGATGTCCCCTCCAGCACGAGGAATAGGATGAAACTGCCTGTGCCATATTTCCTGGCTGTGGGCAGTAAATCCTCGGGGCCCAGGACAGCAGTTGTTGTGTTTGTAATGACAGAGCTCCATGAATCAGTGCTGCTCTGTGATCCTGACTCCCAGGGCAGTGTCAGCATCACCATGGCATGGAAGACACCCCCCACCTCCCTCAGCAGTGCCAGTGCTCCTGGGATGGGCATCCCTGCCTCGTGCTGCAGCCTGTGCTGGGCTGCCAGTGTGCCCAGTGCCAGGGCAGCTGTAGGGCAGCGGCAGGGCCAGGGCATGTGCTGGGGAGGGAAGAAGTGAGCTCAGGAAGCAAAGCATCTCTCGTGCTGCCCGAGAGACAGCTGGAGTTCCTAGAACCTGCTCAGCATCCCCGGGGGAAACCAGACAGTGAACAGCAGCCTAAAAATAGCTGCCCAGGGAACATGCAGTTGCCTGAGAGAAGGGGAAGTGAAAAGGGAGATGAGCTGAAGCTTTCCAAGGAACAGACCCTGCTCACTTTGCCATCCCCCATGGGTGAATTGCAAAGTCTTTGCTGCAGCACCTTCACCTGAACATTTGGCATGAGAAAGCCTGAGGGTCAGGCACTGACACCCACAGAGCCCAGCACAATGTCCCTGTGGGACGGGACCACTGTGCCAGGCAGGGGCAGTGCAGAATCCCAGGAAGCACTTTGAGTCCCCATTTGGTTCTGTATAACCAGATCCAGGTAGTCCAAGGAGGGGAAGAGGTTGGAGGAGCCAGTCTAACCTGTCAGCGACCAGTTGTGTCTCCCAGTTTGCTCACTCAGCTCTTCTGTGGCTGTTCCCAGTTACCCAAACCCAGCCCGAGCAGTTCGGCCAGGAGCCGGTGCCTGCTCTGCCCATCCAGCACACATGCAAAGAGTTCACAGATCATCAGCCTTTGGGTCTGAAGAATTTATAAGCCATGAAAACATCTTCCAGGCCCAGGGCTGAGCCTTCAGCAGCAGCAGCAGAATGACCTGTGCTGGGTGTGGGTGCTGAACCAGTGCCCAAGCCCCACTGGCAGGCAGGAACAAGGACACAGAGCTGCCCCCACAGGGCCTTGGTTGAGGTCCATCCCTGCAGATACCGATGGGCTCCCACTCCCAGGCAAAGCATCCACCTCCTGATGGGTTTAGTGCAGTGCAGTTTAGCTCGGGTCAGGCTAAGCAGATTTGGAGCAGGGAGGTCTTGGTGCAACACACGGAGGGCAAACAGCAAGGCTAGGAAATCCTTCTGAAACCTTTGAAAACAAATACTTGGAGTATTCCACTGAGGAGACGAAGTGCCAGGGCAGTCACTGGGTTGGGAAAATCCTCTTGCAGCCAGCCCGGGGCCGGGCTGAGCCTGGCGCTGCGCTGAAGTGCGGGCGGAAGGAAGGCGGAGGGAAGGGCTGAGCGGAGCCGAGCGCTGCCTCTGCTCAGGTGCAGGGAAGGGAAGCTGCCTGCCCGCAGAGCCACGAGCTTCCTCCCCCTCCCAGCAGCGCCCTGCACGCCCCGGGGCTCTGCGGGAGCGCCGCGACACGGAGACACGCTGGAGGACGATGCACCAGCCGTGGCTCTGCTGCAGGGGAGAAGGGCAGGGACCTGAACCCTCCCAACCACACGGCAGCGCTCGGCCACGTCGGGGCTGCACGGTCTCCCCATCCATGGCACATCTGCCCTGGATGCTCCCCGAAGCTCCCAGCTTGCTTCCAAGGGAACCGCGTGCCTGGAGCAAGGATCCTAGAGCCTTTCATGAGAGACTGAAGAGCACAGCCCCAAGTCCACCGCACACTGCGCAGCATGATGCCAACCCCGCCCGTGCTGCGGGAGCCACAGCTTGTGGTGCCACCAGCCAGGACTCTGCAGCCCCGGCTGTGCCGATGGGTCCCGTGGCTCAGCCCTCAGGGGTCCCCACCTGCCCGGGGCCCGCAGCAGCTCAGCCCAGGGCCCAGCTCTCTGTGCTGGGTGGTTTGCCCATGTGCCATCTCCACCATGTGCCGTGCCCCCACCAGGAGGTGGGACGTGTTGTGGCAATGCCCTCACTGCCCCTCTTCCCACAGCTCCCTGAGCCATCCCAGCCCGAACCAGCAATCATCAGCTCTGTCTGTGGGTGATCACCGGTCACATCACCGCACAGCCCAGGGAGGGGAGGCCGGGACAGAGCTTTGGATCAGCGCCACGTGGCACCAATTGCTCTGCCAGAGGCGCTGGTCCTGGCCTGGCAGCCCCAGATGCTGCACAAACAGCTGTGGGAGAAGAGCACAGACAAAAAAGTTCACAGTCCCCACTGCTGCAGCTGCCCTCAGCTGTAATCTTAGCAAACCAATCAATCCATCGATCAATCTCTGTGCTTAAATAGCTTGACATGATAAGCCCACTTTTCTCTGCAGCCAGGGAAGACCTTATAGATGCTTCTCCCTCCCAGAGTGTTGCTTGTGTGGGAGGGAGCCAGGCGGCATCCCCTAGGGGTGCTCTGCCTGGCTTAAGTTCCTTTTCCTGGGCTCAGCCCAGCTCCTGCCCAAGAGTGAGAAGTGGCACTGGGTACCTGGAGACTCAGCAGGAGGGGTGGGCACGGGGCCGTCCCTGCTTCAGGTGGACGAGTGCGTGGACCTGAGGAGTATCCTCAGCACCGCCACTGGGGGATGCAGCCACACCAGGGGACACACAGAGACCCAGTTCTGATGGAGAAAATCTCATAATTACACTCAGCTGCCAAGGAACAGCATCGGCTTAAGTGATAAGACGGGGAAGAGCTCCAAGGACAGATCTCTCCACGGCTGCTCGGAGCAGGGGGACAGCGGGGAAGCTCCAGGGCAGGGTGGTGCTGGTGACCGGCATCAGGCTCCTCGCGGTGTGTGGGGAAGGAGTCCCTGTCTCCCTCTGCTCCAGGGGGTGGGAATGCTTCCAGGTTGGGAGTGCATCCCAGGCAGCCTGCAATACTCTGGGAATGTGAAGCAGGCAGGACCTGCTCCCACCAGCTGGGCACTGAGCCCTGTGCCATGGAAGGAGGGTCACAGCCAGGGACACGGGGACTTCAGTGCCTGTTTCCTCTGAATTTCTCCCGACTTGCCTGGCTCTAAGAAGATTAAAGACAGATGGTCTCTGAGGCTCCCTTCGTGGCACCCACGTTTGATGTTGTGGAGGAAGGCAGAGAGAAAAAGAGCCCTGGGGAAGGGGGGGCAATTCCCAGCCAAGTCCCCAAGTGATGGAGCCTCCTGGGAACCTGCTGTTCTGTGCTGCCCTCCCTGCTTGTGCTGGCTCCCCCTCTGCAGAGCAGGGCTGTCACTCCTTCTTCCCGGGCTGCCTCACCCGTAGGGAGCTCCAGGGGTGAGGGGGACTCAGATGTGCTCCCAGAGTGGCTCCTCTGCGTAGAGCTGCCACGTGTCCTCTTGTGCCTCAGCCCCTCCATCAGCTACGCAAAAACAGCTCCATTCTGCTGTGTTAAACGGCTGTGGAACCACGAGTGCTCCTGCAAGTTCCTGTGGATTCTCCTCACAAACTCCTCTGGTTTGCACTGGAAGCAGCACCAGAAAAAAGAATTCACCTAACACAGCCCCACGTGCAGCAGCGGCAGTGATGCACTTGTGAAGCCATTTAAACTGCCACGTGATGACCCAGTTCAGGGTGGTTTCGCCTCTGGATTTTCCCACTGCTGCTGCCTCTGGGTGAGTGGTGGCAGCTTCAGACCTCACTGCTGTGCTGGATTTTTAGGCCACCACACTGACAGTCTCAGCCTCAAGTACTCAGGCTCTTCATGGCTCTTCTTTGAGAATTACAAAATTCTGGGCACTCGGTGTCTGAGGATACCTCTGTGTGCTCCATGGCCCTGAATATTTTACTGAAAGCTTTGCAGAGTGAACAGTTTTGCAAAGGGATTGTTGATGCTGCCTGTTACACTGGGGGCAGGGCAAATCACTTCAGCCACTGCAGCAAAGGTGGTGGACATGCTCTGGGCAGGTTTCACTGCATGTGTTGGAGTAAATTCCAGCCCAGCTCCCAGACTTGACTCTTCCCTCACCATTTCAGACCCGTGCTGGACAGCAACCACTGACCTTCCCTGCACCAGCACTGGGGCTGAGCTGTGAGGCAGAGGGGCAGCCTGTATTTAGAAGGAGACAATAATTGCAAGTCAGATTTGCTTGTTCAATACTCTATTGACAGATTTGCCTTGGCAACCTGGAACAAGGTTTCATTGTTCACATCATACTTCATGGCATTCTATTGATTGGGTGGGTGTGTTTAGGTTTTTGTGGGTTTGCTTTTTTTGTTGTTTCTTTTTCCAAGCCTATCTACTCATCCTTTTCTTGTCTTTCCCCAGCACAGTGTTGACCTCAGCAAGGGCTGTGCTATAATCTGTTGTTCAGACTAGCCACAGCTTCCAATGCAAGCCAGCGCTGACAAAAGCAGAAGAGCAAATCCTGGAGCCCAGCTGGCCAAGGCTGTGGGCAGCCAGGTAGGGATGAATGGGGCCAGTGCCCCCCCACCTGCTGCAAGGACACAGCAAAGTCCATTTCTGATCACCTTCAGGGCGGCCTTGAAGGATCTGCTGTAACTATTCATGAATTAACTTGCAGTTATTACTTGGGGCTCAGCCTGCCACGCTCCGGGCTCTGTGGGCTGGGGAGGAACTGTTGGCCTTGCTGGGGCAGAGCAGAGGAAAAGACAATCACCCAAACTGCAGCCTTGGAGTCGCCTTGGTGGAGCTGGAGGTTTACAGCTGGAAAAGAATTGCTGTTTTAAATTGCTAATAATGATATAGACTAATGAGCAACATCAGAAATGATGGCACGTGTAATCAGTGCTGCTTGATGGCAAACATAGAGCAGGGCTGCATGAGCTCTGAGTGCACAGGGCGAAGGGAAGTGCAGCATCTTGTTCTGGAGAGGCAGAGCCCACCCCAAGCAAGGCACTGCCACGGAGCTGGCTCTGGCTCCGGGGTAAGAACTTTACAAATAATGATGAAAAAAAATAAACCTAGACATGCATCAGCTCTGGGTACATGGAGGGAATATGGCCGGCAAGTATTTGAGGGGAAAATGCCTTGGTATGATTCCCAGCACCTGCAGGAAGCCCATCTGTCTCCGGCTGTTAGAGATTTTGTCTTAGAGATGCACGCCAGCAGCCCCCCTCGAGATCAGACCCCCACCCAGGCACACAGGGGGTTGAGGTCCCCAGTCCTCCACCCGGGACAGAATCTTCCTGCTGACAGCAGCAGCACCTATTGCCATTGCTCTGCAGAGAAAGAGGAATCTGAATTTTTGGTCAGGTGTGTGGCAGAGGGGAAGGTACCCACAACCAAATGTGTGTCATGCAACTCATGCCTGCCTGATCCCCAGACAAACCAGAAACAAACCACCCAGGACCAACCTGATGCTTTCTTTGTTTTAAAGGCAGCAGTTGGCTCATGTTCCTTTTGGTTGGAACCCCCTTTCCTTGTCTCATCTGTCTGATATGCCCTAGCCAGTCAGGAAAAGGCAACAGTTGGAAACGCTTCCCACTTTCCTTATTTAGACTATTTTATGTGGTTCAAATAAGGTGTCCTCTTCAGGCCTAACAAAGGGAAAGATGTATCAGTTCAGGAACTGCCGCTGTCTGAGCAAGGTAAGAGACAGAAAATCACCACCATTACCATCATTACCGCGAATCATGTGCAATCAGCCCCGTAACAGAAAGCAGATAAAGATCCTGCAGGAACCCGCAGGACAGGAGCTGCTGCTGAGCCGTGGGAGCCAGGGGCCACGCAGTGATTAAAATGCTTTTAATATTGGTTTCCAGTGTTGCTTTCACTTTTTCAATATATATTTCAGCAGCAGCCTCTCATACTCCTTCTGAGGCAGGTTCTACAAGATGCCAAGGATGTTTGGTCACATGTTTAAAAAATAAATGTATTTTTTCCTATACATGCAGCCAGCCAGATTTTGCCCTCCTCATCGCCTATTCCCGACTGTGTCCGTGGAAGAGTGGAGCTTTCCCAGTCGGGCTGGACTCTGAGCTGGACGTGCTCTGCAGCTTACCCGGGCTGGGGAGGAACTGCACAAAATCGTGCTCGTCCCTGGGCATTTAGTTTTATTGCGAGCACTAGTGGTTTGTACTCGGCTTGTCTCCTCTGGCAACAGGAGAAGCTGGAAATGTCAAAGGGGAGGGTTAACAAACTCTGCTGGCATAAATTTCAATGAATGTATGTTTCTTAGGAAAACCGCTAAGTTAAAAAAAAAAATTAAATCTTCCTGTGTGTGCTTTCCTTGGGCTGCTATTCACAATGGATAATAATTCTTACATTAAGCCCCTTCGGCCCTCCAGGGAAATCAAAATTGTAATATCAGTTTGCCTTTTATTGGCTCGGCTCTGCGATCGTGGCGGCTGCGTCTTTGTTAGGGGCTGCGGCGCGGTGACATTCAGCGGTGCCTCCCGGTGTGTGCCCCGCCGGGCCCGGGATATCGCCGCCCAGGGCCGCGACCACCGGGCAAACCCGCGGGCCGGGGTGGTATCGGCCCCGGCGGGATAGGGAGCGTCCTCGGGAGACGGGGAATACTGCCCGACCCCCGGCAAAGGAGCCGCTCCGGGCCACGGTGCCGCTCGGGCTCAGCCCCGTCGCTCCCGCACCCCGGCGAAAGTTGCCGGGAACCCACCGGGCGATCACGGCCCGGAGGGAATTGCTGCCCCGTCCCAGTGCCCGCGGGACTGTGGCGGCACCGGGACCCCGCGACTCCCGGGGAGATCCCGTTGTCATCACACGCGAAGCACCTGCGAGGACCGAGCTCCGGGAGCCGAGTTTCCCCGGAAGAGGCCGGGGATTTACCGCACGCGTGTCCGCGGTTCCGCCGTCCAGCCCCGGGGGCACGGTGCCCGCAGCGGCGGCGGGGCCGGCCGGAGCTGCCGGGCCGCACGACGGGGGCTGCGCGGGGCTCACCCCGCGACGGTGCCCGGCGCCGCTCCACCTGCCGGGGACGACGCTTCCCGCTTCGGCACCGCCACGTTTCCCGGGGCAGTGCGGGGAGCGGCCGGGGGGTCCCGCTGGCAGCCACGGACACGCGTGAGCCCCAGCCGGGTCCCCGAGGATGGGGTGTGCGGGACCGCCCGCCCCGGGCTCCCCGCGCGGCCCC
>VXAU01005350.1:401358-414673 GCA_013399695.1 Formicarius rufipectus
GGGCCCCGGGAGCTGCCGCGGCGGGTGGGTGCGCCCGGGGGTCTGCGTGCCGCCCTCGGGCTTCGCCGTGACGCTGTGTTCCCGCAGGGAGCGGCAGGAGCAGCTGATGGGATACCGCAAGCGGGGACCCAAGCCAAAGCCGCTGGTCGTGCAGGTAAACGCGCGGGAGTCCGGCCCCTCACCCCCGGGCTCTGTTTGCCTTGGCCGGTCCCCGGGGAGCTGCTTGCAGCGGGTTTCATCATGCTGAGGAGGCTGCGTGGAGCCCGAGCACCTCACAACGCCCTGGGGACCCCCGGGCCCAGCGCTGAGCTCAGCGGGCACCCCTCCCTCCCCTCGGGGCTGCAGGGCAGCCCGGCTGTGCCCATGCCCGGGTGGCATTAGCAGGCTGCTCGCGGGCTCGGCAGCGGCTGTCCCGCTCAGCCCCCGTTCCCAGACAGCTGATTGAAGGGGGCTTTTCTTCTTTTCATTGCTTCATTAATCTGGAGCAATGCACAGCGTCTAAGTTGGAGTGGGCTGGGGCCGCCTGCTCGAGGACATGGTGCCCCAGGATCAGCGTCCTGTAACAAGAGCTGCCGGAGGGGTGGGGGTTCCACCGGAGCCTTCGGCACCTGCTGGAGCACCAGCACCTGGTTCTCCAGCCTTGTCTGACCGCAGCCCTTGGTTTTGTGTTGCAGCTTCCCTCCTTTGCCCGCCGCTCAAACATCCTCACGGGGCTGCAGGACCCGGCTGTGGACACCAGGCCCAAGCTGGACCTTGGCTCCTCCGGCAAGAGCCAGCAGCACCAGTATGAGCTCAACAGCAAGAAGCACCACCAGTACCAGCCCAACGGCAAGGAGAGCAGCATGAAGCACCAGTCCCACAGCAAAGGGAAGTATTACTACCAGCTGAACAGCAAAAAGCACCACCACTACCAGCCAGACCCCAAGATGTATGAGCCCCATTACCAGCCCAGCAGCAAGGAGCCGCAGGGCCAGGCCTGCTTGGACAGTAACAAGAGCCCCCTGGTCACCCACCCGGACAAGTGGGCTCATGGCCCAGGCAAAAACCTGCTGGGCCCAGTCAAGAACCTCACAGCAGAGAACAAAAACGGCGCTGAGAAGAATCTGTCCAGTGGTACCGGGCCACCCTCTCGGGACAGGGTGACCAGCAACGGGCTTGGGGGAAAGATGAAGATAGTCAAGAACAAAAACAAGAATGGGCGTATTGTGATTGTCATGAGCAAGTACATGGAGAATGGCATGCAGGCGGTGAAGATCAAGTCCGGGGAGCCTCCCCGGAAACGGGCTGCAGAGGAAAGGACTCCAAAGAAAGGTGGGGAGGAGAAGGTGGAGGTTTGGAGAAAGGCAGGGGAGGAGAGGGTGGTGGGCAGCAATGCCCTGAGCAAAGCAGAGGGTGAGGGGCGACAGCCCCCCACAGACCTGGACGAAAGTCCCCAAAAGACTCCCTTGGCCAAGGAGCCGCCCCTTCCTCCGGCAGAGCAGCCCTTGCAGCTCACCACCAAGCCAGACCTCGTGCCATGGTCCTTGAGTCCTGTCTGTGAGCACAGCCCTTCCTCCATGGGACTGAACCTCTCCAGTGCTGGCTCACGGAAGCGCTGCCTGTCAGAGCCACACGTGGAGCGGGAGCCGGGCAAGAAGCGCCTGACGTCCCGCAGCATCAGTGCCCCCACCTGCCTCAGCCCCCCTGCCCCAGAGCGACCAGAGCCACCTGCCCAGCCCGAGGTCATCCTGCTGGATTCGGACCTGGACGAGCCCATAGACTTGCGCTGCGTGAAGCCGCGGGCAGAGGGTGAGCTGGCCCTGGCACAGGTGAAGCCGGAGGTGCCGCCGCCACCACCGGCTGAGAAACCGGCCACGGAGCCTCCACAGCCCCAGGAGGCCGTGGAGGAGGAGGAGGAGGAAGAGGAGGCTGAGTCCCTGCAGGAATTCAAGCCCTTCTTTGGGAATATAATTATCACAGACGTGACCGCAAACTGCCTGACCGTGACCTTCAAGGAGTACGTGACGGTGTGAGGTGGGACAGCGGCTGCTCCCCATGGGAGCTGCCTGCCTGCCCCGGGGCCACCGGCCCCACAACCTCCTCCAAGGTACTGGTGCCCCCTCCCCGGAGCCCGTGTACCCCTGCCCGCACCGTGGTGGCCAAGCCTGCCATCTCCACCGAGGGGACGCCGGGACGGGGCCAGGCACGGTGGCCATCCCTGCCACGTGGGGTGATCCCACCGCTGCTCCCACGCTGTGGTCGAGGGCTGCCCCGGCACCTGCGGGCGATGGGACACACCAGGATGGGACCCGCCAGTTACTCAGAGTTATAGTATTATATTTTAACAGTGCTAACTTGTCGAGTGATTCTTGCTCCCGTTTGTACGTGGTGTTATTGAAATGTATTGTTTGAGCTGAAAGCTGGTCGCTCCCTGGCCACGCTAATATATTTATTTGTAGGTATTTATATAATGAAATATAAAGCCTAGATTTATGGAGTCCCTAGATCACCTTATAAACTATATCAAACAACTATTTTCTGTTCTCCTTTTTAACCATTGAGCATTTGTTAGTCTCAGCCCCTTGCCCTCCCTACAATCCGCAGGACCATCCCCGTATATATTTTTTGATACTGTACACATGTGGTGTTTCTATGTGCAAAAAAAATGGTTATCTAAAGCTAAATGAGCTATTATAGAAATTGCTGCTATTAGAAATGTCTAAACTATAAGCTTCCAATTATTAATTGCTTGAATGTAAATATTAAATGGAGATGTTGAAAGTGCATTTGATGTTCTGCAGCTAGTGTAGGTTGGAGTGCAAAGCCCAATTGCTGCAAGCTGCCAGCGGCACGTCCTGGTCTGAGGGCTATGTCATGGGGAAAGAAATGTATCATGCAATCATGGCAAAGGACTATAAACCTTTACAAAAACTACTGGGATTTGGAGTCCATTTGTTACGGTGTAGGGACAACAGGTCCCTGTGTGGGCAGGCTGAGGATGGACTGCCCCACAGCGGGTACCTGTGGGTTAAAAAATCGGCTCTGAGATGCAGCATATTGAATACAGTTCTGTGTTTTCACCCAGAGTGTCTTCCACACAGTACGGAGGGCACCCCGTGTTCAGGGTGGAGAGTGAGGCTGTAGGAGCCTATGGTGTGGTGCATCCCTCTCCCCACAGTGCCAGGGCAGGGCTGGGCTTCTCCAGAATGGGCTGCATGAGGTCTGTGATGGGAAAACTGGGAATGCTGTAGAAGCACAGGCTGGAAAGGTGGCACAGTGAGGGGGTGATGGCTGTTGGGCAGGGTCACGGTTAGATGAGAAGTTGAACGGAAAGGAAGATGGTCCAAATTCCACCCAGAAAGATGCAGACATCTGTGAAGGAGATTAATAATTTCTGGAATCCACTGGAAAATACAGCACAGGGCTAATTCTTTGCAAAAAGGCTCACAGGGTCATGGCAGCCCAGCAGTGGAGCCCCTGGAGCCTGCCTGCAGGTGGCCAAGATACAGCACTCCCCCCAGGGACCCCCTGTCACCTCCCCAAAAAGTCAAGCACCTGGGCAGTGCTGCCATCTGAACCCCCTGCCAGCAGAACCAGCTGCAGTGCCAGCCTGCCTCCTCTCGGGCTTTTGGTCAAAGTTGATTTCTCTTCCAGCAAAGATTGTGGTTGAAATACTGGTACATTTACATATGTGGACCAGAGCTTCAAGCTTGTGAGAAGCAGAATTGGGTGGTTTGGGTAAGGTCGGCCCTACAGAGATACCTCAGCTACCTGAAACATGGGTGAGGTGCCCTGTGAGGGCCCAGAGGACTGAGGGACACCCAGTGGGCTCAGCCCTGGGTTCTACTCTCACTTGGCATCTGTCTCTGGGAATGTGGCAGTGCTGTTCCCAAAGCACAAATCACCCACTGTCTCACATTGTCCAGGGCCACCTGGGCTTCCAAGATTTCATTTTACTTAAACAAATTCCAAACTCACCTTGGCAGTTCTTTTGTAAATCCTGAGGTTTGTGGGAAAGTAGGGCAGCAACCAGCCAGGTGTCATCTGCCAGCGTGGGTCACAGTGGGAACCTCTGTGTGTGCTGTGTCAGCCCAGGTCTTGCCTACAGAGTTTGTCATGCCAGAGCTGGAGTGCTTTTCCAAGGCAGTTTGAGTTAAATTGGAGGAAAAGCAATCAGTGGGTGTATGGATGCTGTTTTCCCAGCTGGGGCAGCTGAAGAGGCTTGTGTACAAGTGGGACAACTGACTGTGGACACCGTGTCAGATGTCGGTTTTGGGATGATGTAGCTCGGGTGTGCTGCTCAGAGTGCTTGTGTTGTGGGGATGACTCCTGGGAGCTGACTCCAGGAAGGTGCCTCCATCCCAGCTCTTCAGTCAAACTGGTTGGTGTGGGCAGGGTCAGTGCTGACAGCTCACTTTCACTCCTATTTCCATTGATGCCCTAAAGCCATTGGACACTTGAGTGATGTTCAGGGCTGGGATGTTCACCTGCCGGCCAAACCTGGTGGACAGCAAGTGGAAATGGTGAACTCTGATTAGAATCAACATTTGCCTCATCGCTGTGCTGAATGTTAAGAGGGTTTTAATCAACACTTCATGTCACTGGGGCTGTGTGGGTGATGGGCTGAGGGTGCTGAAGAAGTGGTGAACCCGAGCCTGCACCAGGGGCATGCCCAGGGATGAGTTGCAGGGAAGTGTTTCCCTGCTGTCCCAGGCTTCGCTATCAGAGTACACGATCAGAAATTATGCATTTCCCTTGATTAATTAAGCTAATGGTTATCTGAAAACAAAAATGGCATGGAAGAGGAGACGCATGCTCAGAATGCAAAATGTGATTTATGAAAGGGGAAGTGCAGCTCGACAGACAGTGCTGGGAGCCAGTGCAGGAGTGGGGCTGGGCTGCAGCTCCAGGGCAGGGCGGCTGCCAGGGCACAACTTGCTCTTTAGCCACACAAAGGTAGACGAAACCAACAGGGTTTCTCACAAACAGCAGGTTGTGACCTTGAATGAGGGCTTGCAGGCTCCCGGCCAGAGCCTGAGCATCAGTGCTGCTGCTGCCGTGAGCCGGCTCGGCAGTTTCCTTCCCTGGGCTGGAGGTGTGTGAGGCTCTGGGCAATTAATAAGTGCTTGCAGGTTTGCAGTTAGCTCATTAGCATTTCTGAAAATGGAGGGTGTTGTGTTCCCAGTTTTTAAGGAAATACTGTCCCTTTGAGCATGTGTTTGTGAGTTCCCTCCCCTGTGCCCACCATCCCCTGGGACACAGAAGCCCCTAAAGCCCCCTCTGTGCTGGCAGCAGCTGTGGTTGGTTTGAGGCACCATTTCCCGGAAACCACACAGCCAGATATTTCTTACTTTAATAGTTTGATCATGTTTATCACAACTCCAGCAGCTTCCTGTGCTGTGAAAGGTGTGATAAGTAGTTACTGGTTTCAAAACTGCTCCCTTTCCTTGCTGGGCCAGTTGGCTGGAAGAGATGGAGTGTTTGGATATGAATTACTTACTGCTGCCGCTCTCTTTCCCTATTAAATGCATCAAACCTAAATGCCTGTTACTGAGCAAATTAATGGTGAGTTCACCATGACTTCCAATGGTTATCAGAGTGATCCAGGGTGAGATGGAGCATCACCATGCTCCATTAGGAAGGCTGGTGTGCACTACATTTAATGTATTTCCCAGGAATGCGTTAACCTCTGCTTGGTTTGGATTTATTCCAGACAAATATTTGCTGATGTAAAAGGAGAATTTGTGTTCGTCTTTGAGCCCTCCTGGAAGGGCTTGATGGATCCACAGCCCTGCACAAATGAGGAGCTGGAGCTCTGTGCTGATGCTTTCAGGTTCTGCTGTCCCCATGGTTGGTACCAGTGTCTGCACCAGTACTGGGCTGGGTCCAGTTCCATCACCAGTGGTTGCTGTGGCCCTGTGTGGTTTCAGGAGGCATCAGTGTGATCCCTGCTCCCTGGAAGGTTATGGAAACATCATTCCCAGGCAGCAGCATCGTGGACCCCAGGGCTGGGTAAAAGGGCTGCATCCCTGGGTAGGGATGCTGTAAAGGAGAAGGAAGTTCAATGAACACATAACAGAGAGCCAATGTCTTTTAACCAGAATAAGAAACAGCCTCGTGGGAATGGAGAAGTCTAGTCCGGTCATGGGTCCAGACTTCCAGGTTCAGACTGGGAATGGCAGAAGAGCTTCCCCTGGAGAAGAGCAGAAAGGGTAGGTGGCCATATGCTGTGGGAAGTGGAGAATTTCCCAGGCAGTTGGGGCACTCATTGCTTTTGCTCATGCGTGGGTGGGGGCAGCTTCTTCAGGCAGTCAGTGTGCATTTTGTGGGATTTTTCCCTTATTTTTCCCATTCTTCTCTCATTTTGATGTGCAGTGTCAGGAAGTGACTGTGTGACTTTGCTGAGTGCAGTGGCCTCAGCATGTTTGTCCTGTCAGAGAAGTCAGGATGAAAGTAAACCATTTATGGTCTCATTTTGGGGTGTGGGGGCGAAACCCACTGATTGGGCTGTTTTTCTAGGCCTGTCCTCCTGAGCACAGATGTGCACATGTCAGCTGCTATAAACAATTCTACCTGAAACTGGATCCAGTGGGGCTGATCCAGCAGCCACTGAGGAGGTTTACTGGGGTTTTGGAGTGGTTGGTAGTCTTCTGTGTGGGAGAACAGCTGTGGGAGGGCAAGACTGAGGTTTGCCCTCACCAAACTGGGGCAGGTGGCAAGGGAACAGCAAGAGGATGGCGGGAGGGCTTCCCTGCTTCTGCCCCATCCCTGAGCCCCCTCACCACCCTCATCCCATGGGGCTACCTCTGGTTTGAGCAGTCAAACAAGCCTGGCAGTAGGAAATCCTCAGTCTCTCTGCAGATAAGATCATTTAAATTCAGCCCAGATTCATGTGAGATCTGTGTCAGAGAAGACGGAGGAGACAGCCACAAGGACACAACTCTGTTTACATTCTTACCAGAAGAGGAAGGTGGTTGCATAGGGTGGACACAACTCAGACCATCTCCACGTGCTTCCAGAGCCTTGTTGAGTGGCTCTTGAGGGTCTCCTGTGACTGGGGAAGCTCCTGCTGCCCTCTGAGCTGGGGAGAATCCCGTTCTAGGCAAACCAAAGCAGCTCACGCGTTCAAAGGCAGATGGGCCAGTGGTGTCTGACCTAACCATGACTCTGTGGCATGGCCTGGCCTCAAACAGCACCAGTGCAGTGATGGAGAGCAGTTGTGTGAGCACAGGGTTGGATGGAGACGGAGACTGAGCTCCTGGGCCCCCTCACTGTGCTGCTAAGGAGGCACTCCCTGATGGCTTCAGGGAGTGACAGGAAAGGGGACAGGGAGGGAGGCATGGAGAGGAGCTGAGGTGGCTGCAGCTGGGTATGTGCAGCCTGCTGGGGAAGGAAAAGAGGGTTGGTGGTGAATTGGAAATGACATTGAAAAAGGAAGAGGGACCTGGTGGTGCAGCTGCTCATAGAAGCCATCCCTGCTCTGTGCTGGCACACAGTCTCATGGACATTTTAAGGGGTGTTACTGCATGACGGACCTTTGGGTGCAAATGGGAGAGAAATGAGGGTCTCTGTAATGGTGAAAGTTTGGGCCAGGCCCCGGCAGGGCTGAGGGTGACTGGGGTCTCCTCCCCTGGGCTGGGACCCTGTGGTGCCTCCCGTCATGCAGGGAGATCCCAGGCTCACCCGGGAGCCATTTGCCAGCACCTCCTAAGGTCGTTTCTCACAGGAGCCGTCAGTTCAGCTGACACCTTGATGTAGTTTAAAGCAAACTGCAAACATGAAGATTTATTTTTACTGAAGGAGCAGGCATATAAAACACACTGTGCAGCACAGCCTGGCAGGAAGCACCCTGGATCTCAGGAACTGGGCTGTGTGCCGTCCCTGGGTGACCCTGCTGGCAGCAGGCACTGGGGTTCCAGGGTGGGGAGAGAAGGAAATTTAAACACCATCTGCTAAACCCTCCAGGATCCCCAAACCCTCCAGGAGCCCCCATCAAACATCAGTATCTTTTCACAGGGCATGGTGCTGGTATCACAGAGGGGGGACAGATGCTGACCCAGCCAAGTCGCCAAGGTCGAGCTCCATCAGTGATACAGGCTCTGTCCCTGGAAGCCCCTGGGAAGAGGGATATGGCCACACTCCAATTCTCCAAGGCTTTTATACATTGCCATGTGTGGACACAGCCCCTCTGGCATAAAAATGCTTAGTTGGAGGTGAGAAAGGGGTAACTGAATCCTTTCAGAGGTGTTTCTGTTATGCTGTAGCAGCCAGGGCAAAGTCCTGTAGATAGAGAAAATAAATCTAAAATACTTGGATATTATTAGAAAATGCATTAACAGCAGCCTGAACAGAGGGTCTGAACTGATGAAAGCTTTAACAAATGCATATTTAATTATGGATATAAAAACTGTGCTGAGCAAAAAATTCTGGTTGGGCCACTGTGAAGCCACATCACCTGGGATGTCCCTGGATGTTCCATCTTTGTCCACCCTAGGGAAGAGCCTGGGATGTACAGGTCAAGGAACGGTGGTGTTTGGTAACAGCCTTGAAATGAGCCACAGAGGGAAGGACCTGCCCCAGGGAAGGGACCAGCCGGGGACCCTGGCTTTGCCCTTCCCCTCATGGCCAGCGCGGGGACATTGTCATTTCGTTTATGAAGCACAAGAACAGGAAAACCGGGATGACTCAAATGTCACACGCTATCCCTCGGCTGAAGCTAAGGGTGGAAAATCGCAGCCTCCCAGGGCTGGGAGCAGCGAGCTCGGACTCAGCGTTTCCCACCCGGTGTCGCCGGTAGCTGTGGGGGCGAGCCCAGCCCGGGGGCGGCCGGTGGGAACATGTCACGCCGCGTGGGCATCGCCACGCCAGCCCCGAGGCGGGACCTGTCCGCGGCCGCCGAGACAGCGAGGATGCGGCGGCGGCGGAGCCAGTGCGGGCTAAAATGGCCCCGGTGGGCTGCGGGCGGGGGCTGAGCCGTGCGGGAAGGGCTCATGGCACGGGCCGCACGCCGGGAAAGGGCCGGCAACCCCACTGCGGAGCGCGGCGTGGGCAGCGCCGGGCCCCGCCGCTGGGCAGAGCGCCCCGGACCCCCGGGAAACCCCCTTTGTGACAGCCTGGGCGTCGCGTTTCAGAAGATGGGGATTGGGGGCGTTTCCCCCTCGGAATTTCTGGGTCTGTGTCCTGGTGCCGCTCCATCTCTGTGCCCCGGGGGTGGATGCCCCTTTCTACGGCAGATGCCTCGGAGGGGAACGGGATCCTCAAGCTCGTGGAGCTGCTCGGAGATCTTAGCTCCAGGGACGTGGGAGAAGAAATATTTTATATTTTGTCTGAAAGGGAAAAAAAAAAAAAAAAAAAGAAAAAGGGAAAAATGGAGCGTCAGGTTCTTTTTAATACCAAATACAAGCTCCGGGGAGGGGAGGTTTGTTTGGTATCAAGAAGCCACCAAAGCATCTCAAAGCACAAAATACAAAATAAATGCTAATATTCACATATGCTTAGAAACGTTAAATTTCACTTGTATTAGTAATTCCACATGGCTGAAAAATGAAGGCTGAAGCGTTGTTCCCGCTGTAACCATCCATTTGCCGTGCGGTGCAAGGCAGGATGTCATTTTAACATCAAGAATGTGCGCTGGGTCCAGCCGTGACACTGTCCTTCCTCCGCCTGCGTCCTTCTGTCAGATGAAGTCACCAGCAACACATAAACCAAAAGGACTTATAGTGGGTTGTGCAGAGAAGCTGCGGTGGTCGGACACCAGCGGTGCCTCCCCTCTCCCCGGCGGCTGGTGGAATGATGCCTTATCTCTAGTTTAAGGGCTCAACCTGACCCTGAGCCATTTTTAACCCGAGGTGGGAAGACCCCTCCCTGGGTGTCGCTCTCTGCTTTGAAAAATCCTTCACTGGCTCCACGGTATCTGCTTTTCTAACGTTTTCCCTTTTTGTAGCTCCGCCACCTGAAGCAGACCCACTTTCCCAGGGTTTGATGGTCTGCTGCTAGAAGATGCTTTAACTCTCTGGACTCAGAAATAAGTCCTAGAGTGGAGCCCCAACAAGAAGTCGTCTAACCTAATGCATCCTATTTCCAAATTTTGTGCTGCAAGCAGCAATTTGTGGTGCAGCAGCAGCAGCGGCTGAGCAGGGACGAGCATTATCACAGGAATTCCTTCCGTCTATCGCCTGAGTATGTGACACATACGTCTCGGCCGTGGTATTGTCTCTCTGCTTTCGGCTTGACAGAGTTAACTCTGCTTTCTTTCCCTGTCAAGAGAGTTCTGCCTTTGCGCGGTGCTACACACACCGTCCCCCACCCCCGCCCCGTGACCGAGAATTGCCACCTGGTGCCACGTCCTAAGTGCACGGAGATGAGAACCCTGAGTTGGGGTGCGGCACAGGGGTCGTAAAAGTAACATCCCCGTGGCCGTGGGCTGAGAGAGGCCAGCCGGGGGCTCAGCACAGCCCGCTGCGAGCTGGAGTTCCACGGGACGGGGAACCTTCCTGGGGGTACCTGGAACGGTGTCCTGCGAGATGCTCAGTCACAGAGGAGGTTGCAATGAGCAGGGGATTTTTGCAGAGAACCAGCCCTGCAACAGCTCGATGCGGGGCTCAGTCATCCCGGGGGGGTCTCGGGACCTTACCCCTCCGGGGCGGGGCAGGCCCCCAAAATGTGCCCCTTTCCCCACTCCTGGACCATGGCAGGACAAGCCAAGGGCTGAACCTGTCCGGTGAACTAGGAACTCCCCCGGCAGCACCGCGGAGGTTGAGGTCAGGGATCGCTCTGTCCCCGCATCCATTCAACCCTGCCTGAGAAGTTAAACAACAAATATCCGCGTCAAGGACCGCCGTGTGCAGCCGCTCCCTCGGTGCCACCGGGAGCTGTGTCACACGGCGGGTCGGGGAGCGGGACAGGGACGGCACCGCCACCGAGGAAGGTTCCTCGTGTGTGCAGGGGACCGAAGGTAGAGCCGGGCGGCGGTACTGCTCGGTGTGTGGCACTGGTGAGCCCGCTTTTGCGTGGAACAGCCTCCGGTAGCTCAAAAGAGACACTGAAATATTGGAGAGGAGTCGGGGAGAGGCAGAGGGATGGCTTGGTGGCTCGGGGAGCCCCACAGTGAGACGCGGGGGTGCCCGGCCTCCCGAAGGGAAGGTTAAGGATATTTTGATCAACCCTTAAACCTCTCCCAGGGAATAATTTAAGGGGCTCCGCTGAGCTTTTCTCCCTTAAAGGCAGACACGGCAGGATCCAGCGGCTGAGTCCGCACCGGCAGGAGCTGGAGCTGGAATGTGGTGCCATTTTCACCGCGTCAGAAAAAAAAAAACATCCAGGTGGGAGGGCAGAACCCGGTTTGCCTGGCATGGCTGGAAAAGAATCCCTAGATCCAGCCCCAGGCTTCTGCGGCAGGAGACAAACAGCGAGGGGAGTCATCCACAGCCTGTTGGACAAGGGTGGGCGCTTACAGTGCCCCCTCCAGTCTTAAACTCCACACCCGGATATATTATACACCCCGTGGTCCCTCGTGCCCTGCTGCGTTCGTGCCTTTATCGGTGGCTTTTAAAATGAATCCCTTCTCTCCAAGGGGCTGCCCGCACCTCACCGCACAGAGGCACCTCGGGGTGCGGGAGATTGGCAGCGGCGTGGGGCTCTCTCTTACCGAGTGGTCCCACGCGCGGCCGCAGTGCTGCGTGTCCTCGTGTCAGGTGGCAGCTGCGGGGAAGCGGAGCAGAGGTGGGGCCGCCCCTCCCGGGGTCTCGTGTGGGACCAGCAGCGCTGTTTGTAGAGGGACCGCATGGAGGGGACAGTGGAAAAGGGGGGAAGGAGATGGAGAAATGGAGAGGGTTGAGGGGCCCGGAGATAAAGTGGGGAGATTCCTCCGAGAGCAATTGGAACGGAGCAGGGCAGAGACCGGGGATCCCCGCCGAGACTGTGCAGCACCGGGGGTTCGCAGGTTTCGGAATCTGAAACAGCCGCAACGAGGAGTCAGGGGAACTACTGGCGGGGTCCGCGGGCGTCCAGCGCCGCAGGCAGGATAAGGCTCCCCTTCTGCAAACACAGGGCGAGCGGGCGGTCCCGGGTATACCGGCCGGCTGCGTCCCGCCGCGGGAGGAAACGTCCCGCGGTCCCGGCAGGGGTGGGAGGAAAACGAAACGGGGGCGAGGAAGCGGCGGAGAGCGGCAGCCCGGCACGACTGGGGCGGGGGGAGCCCGGGGCAGGCAGGGGGTGCCCGGCCCGGTTCGTCCCAACACGGGTGGGGCTTCCACCCGCATTGCCGCAGTGACAGGCGGCGGAGCGCGGCCGGGCCGGCGGGCTCGGCGCGGCGCTGCATTGCAGCACTGCAGGAACCCCCTCCTTCCCTGCTCCCTTCTCCGCCCTCCGTCGCCGCTCAGCTCCGGAGGCCCAACCCGGGGCACGCACCGGCCCCGCCGCGCTCCCCTCCCGCTCTCACGGGGGTATCTGCCGCGTCGTGCCATATCCGACCCCTTCCCTCGACCCAGGAATGCAGCCGTGGGGGAGGGACACGCACCGGCGGGGTTCCCTGGTTGGTGTCAACCAGGCGTTCGTCAAATTCCGCCCCGTCGGGGCATCTGCCATCCCGCCCGCCCATCTCCGCGTCGCTGGTGCTGTCCCGCGGATCGTCCCGGCCGCCTCCCGCCCTCCCCTCGCCGCTCTCCCCGCCGGTCTGGCCGTGCTGTCTTCCCCGACAGACCGCCCGGTCTCGCGTGGGCCAAGCGCTGCCCAGCGCCGTCCCCACGGATTTCCCGCGAGGGCTTTTGGGCTGGTCCCGCGAGGAGCCGGGACCACCACCGGGACCGGGCAAGGGTGAAGGGTCCCGTGCCGCGTGGCACGGCCCCACCGCGGACCCTCCTCAACAGGATGTCTCCCCCGACCGTCGGGGCACTTGCGCTGCCCATGTGGCAGGCGGAAGGAGGAGACCATCCCCGCGTCCCCGGTCCATCGTGAAGGGATGCTGGTGACCGTGCCCCGGGATCCTCCGCTGGCGAACAGCGGCCCGGAGATCGGTGCCAACCCCGCGTGACAGGGTCCTGCGTGGACTCAGTCACCACTCTCGGGTGTCGTGTGCACGGGGCGAGAAGGGGACGGGGCGATCCCGGTGGGAAGGTGCCGGCGGCGGCCACGCGTCCCGGGACCAGCCCCGCTGCCAAGTGCGGCGCGAGGGGGTGGGAGGGACCGGGGCCACGGGTCGCGAACGCCCTGGCACAACGGGGGCCCGTTCCCAAGGCTCCCGCTCTGTCTCTGCTTTGGGAAAACGCCAGCACGGTAACAAAATGGCGGGGAAAGGGTGGGATTGTCACGGCGAGCCCTGCGGCGCAGCCCGACCACC
>VXAU01005352.1:3207-38641 GCA_013399695.1 Formicarius rufipectus
CCAAGATGTCTTATCAGGGCAAGAAGAACATTCCGCGGATCACGGTGAGTGGCAGAGCCGCGGCGAAGGGGGAGGGGTGCGCGGGGATGGAGCCCTTTGTGTGCCGGGGCTGGGGCAGGATAATGGGATCGGGATAATGCGGCGCTTCCTGCGCTGCGGGATGGGGGGCACCGGGGGGATCGCGGGATGCTGAGCCCCGGTCGGGGGGCATCGGGGGATGAGAAATAAACCAGGGGATCGAGGGGGATCGGGGGTATGCTGAGCCCCGGCTGGAGGGATCGGGGGGATGCTGAGCCCCGGCCGGGGGGGCATCGGGGGGGTGCTGAACCCCGGGTCGGGGGATGCTGAGCCCCCCGGCTAGAGGGATGGGAGGATGCTGAGCCCCGGAGTGTGGGGATCGAGGGATGCTGAGCCCCAGTCGGGGCTGATCGGGGGATGCTGAGCCCCGGACTTGGGGGGACCAGGGGATGCTGAGTCCCGGACTGGTGGGACCAGAGGATGCTGAGTCCCGGACTGGTGGGACCAGAGGATGCTGAGCCCCGGCCGGGGGCGGGGTTAGGGGCATCGCCCCCCGGGACCCCGGCCCCAGCCCGGGGGGGCACCGGGGACCTCCTGGAGGGGGGCTCGGTGCCCTCGGGGTGTGCCCGGGAGGCTCTCCCATCCCCCGGTGTATTCCCGGGGAAGGGTCACCCATCCTTCGGTGTCTTCCCAGGGAGGGGTCCCTGCCCTCAGGGTGTGCCCAGGGTGGGCTCGGTGCGCTGGGTTTGCGCCCCGGGGGCTCCATCCCAGCCCGAGCCCCCCCATCCCCTCCTGGGGATGCTCCACACTCGCGTTTTCTTCCCCGGGAAGCTTCTGGCACTTGGCACGTCCCGCCTGGTCCTGGGGGAGCCGGGAAGGGGCTGTTATATAAACCCTCGGCCCCTCCCTCGGGCTCCGTGTGGTGGGAGCCGATTTAGGGCAGGTATTGCAGATCCGAGGGTACCAACTTTGGGTTACGTAAGGCTTTGCCGGCGAAGCTGGAGCCGCTTCGCTCCTTGGAACCGGGAGGTTTTCGTGCTTGGCAGCGGCTCCTCGCCCAGCCCCACGGACACACCCATCCTCATCTCCTTCCTCATCCTCGGGGGCAGCAAAGGCAGCTCTCACAGGGGGGATTGGATGTGTTGGATTGGGGCTGGGCAATTGCAGCGGTGAAGAAACGGAGGGGATGCACAAAATTGGGAGAAACGGCGCATCTTCTTTTTTTTCCTTTTTTTTTTTTTTCATTGTTTTTCGGGAAGGGGGTTACTTTCCCTCCAAGATCCAAGGGGGAAAGAGTTAAAAAAGCTGTTTAAAGGGAGGTGGAGGTCCCTGCTGAATCCCTGTCACGGGCCACAAGTAACATGCCGCATTTTCCTTCTGGCCGAGCGCTCCGATTTGCGCTGGGAGCGCCCGACCCTCCTGCAGAAGGGGCTGGGGACGGGCACGTTCTGCTCCTCTTTGGTGCAAACCTGCGGTCACCGAGCAGCACTTTATGCTCGGAGGAGGAGGATAATGGATGTGTGGCTGGCCTGGATTCCCTGTGTCCGTGGGGTGAACAACAGGGATTTGGTGGTGGGGCCTCACACGAGCTGCCTGTGCTTTTGTCTCCCATGAGCAGGAGGGTTCAGCCCGGCTTTAGACCCTCCACATCCTCAGCATCCTCAGCCCTCCTTATTAGCAGAAGCATCGTTAAAACGCTCCAGGCAGCATTTTTGGGGCCACTATATGTATTTTTTTTCCTTCCTCGTCCCCTAATCGATGCCCAATGCCTTAGATTGGGGCTGTGGGGGACATCCGAGGTCAAACTCCCGTGCTTTCGTGGCACAGGGAGGTGGCACTGGAGGTGGCACCAGTACTGCAGTGCTGCTGGAAATGGTAGGCATGTAGGGCAGGTTGCTGGAGAGCCCGGAGTGGAAGGACAAGTGGGTTTTTCACACCCCACGTTAATTCATTCAGGCTTGTTGGCATTCCCAGCAGCTCCTAAATTGGAATCTCCGGGTTTTCTTTGTGTTTGGAGTCGGGAGCCTTATCCAGGGAAACTCTCCATTGCAGCAGGAGAAGGAGATAAAGGAGGGGGAAGGACTTAGCATCTCATGGATGTTAAGCCGTTATATAAAAGATGGATATAGTGGTGTAAATCAGTAGCTGATGCAATTCCTGTGGCCCTTTGGGTGTTAAAAGAGCCCTCTCAGCTGGTGTCAGTTGAACATCAGATGCTCCAGTTCTTTGGGGAAAGGCCTCGTTCTTCCTTCTGTCTGAGCCCTGGAGCTGCTGCTCGACCCCGAGCTCTGCTGTCCTACATGTCCTTCCTCTGAGCTCCAGGCCCCTCCGAGTTAAATTCCTGCTTCCCAGCCCTTGTTCAAGTCAGCTCTTGGTCCTCCCCAGTGCTGGTGTTGCTTTGCTCCCTCCCAGAGGTGTTTTTGGGAGGAGGAGGAGAGAGAACCCCAGGAAGAACAAGTGCAGTTTGGGGGGCCGAGGTGTGGTTTGAGCCGCATCAAACGTGTGTGTGCTTTGCTTGAAATATTCACCAGCTTTGAAGATGCATCTGTGCTGTGGGGAATGAGGGAACCAGGGGGGTGCAGCAGCCACTTCTCCCTCTCCTCCCCACCCAGAGTGTTTCACTCTTGTTTACGGCCACTGCCAGAAAAAAAAGCCTTTGTTCTTGACCTGAAATCCGGCAGAGGTGAGATGTGCCCTGTGCTGTGAAGGAACCGTGCTGCTCAGAGCTGCCTTCCTACCATCCCCTTCCTGTTCCTGCTGAACTGTCTCCCAATTTGAGGAAACCTTTAATAAGCATTTTGCAAATCCTGCCCATAAAGCTGCTGTGTTAATAGGTGCTGGCTGCCCCCAGCTCGGGCAGTGCTCTGGGAGCATCCCCGGTGTGGAGACATCACCCAGTCGGACCAGAGGAGTTTGTTTGTGTCGTGTCACCCCTGGCAACAGACTTTTGGGCCATTTCCCTGACAGCAGTTGACTCACGTCGAGCCAAGTGGTGACTCTGCTGTGTGGGTGCCTGTAGGAAATTCTGCATCAAAAATAGAGATGTGGCTCTCCCACCCCCCCTCCTCCTCCAAGGATTATTTCATGCTGCAGGTGCCAAACTGCAGGTTGGAGTGAAGCTGCCAAGCAGCCAAAGCCTCCCTTCCCCTTCTGATGGTCTTTTGATCATCAGTGTGATGAAAGGACCTGCAGATGAAATAAAATATTTTATCTTTCCAGTTGAAAGTGCAGCAGATGACTCGTGTTTTGACGTGCCCTGGTGAATAATGCAGAGCTCGGTGCCTTCTCTCCTCTCTTATCTCTGAAGTGACACTGCAGACTGTCAGCCTCCTCACCCAATAACTGTGTCCTGTCTTGTGCTTCTTTTGTTGCAGAGTGATCGTCTCCTGATCAAAGGTGGGAAAATAGTTAACGACGACCAGTCTTTTTATGCAGACATTTACATGGAGGATGGGTTGATAAAGTAAGTGGAGCCTGATGCTGTGCTTGGGGATGTGCTGAAATGCTCTGCAGATGGCAGGGGACAGCTTGGGCTCAGTGAGCTCTGGGAAACGGCAGGGGGAAAAAAAGAATATTTCGTGTGTATCCCAGTGTTTAATGAAGGCACTTTCAAAACAAGGTGTTGAATTAAATCAGCCATTGGGCCCAAACCCCACTGGCTCCAAGGAGGTGCTTCCATGTGCTTAATTTTAGCCATGTGAGCAGCCCCATGCTGAGATGGCACATGTGTTTGAAGTTATCTGTGTTGTAATGTTGGACTGAGCTATGACTTCAGAGATTTTGAATCCAGAGCTCAGCGTCCTGACACAGTTAATTCTGTTTTAGGATGGGAGGCTGGACTTAGGTGACCCCTGGAAGTCCCTTGCAGGGCTGAATCCTCTGGTTCTGTGATGCAGGGATCAACCCAACCCCCCTTCAGAGCTAAAACTGAGCCTGCTCTTTAAGAGCTTCAGAGCCCTTTCTGTGTTTTCAGTGCCGAAACAAACGTTTCTGGCATGTTAAATATATTACAGAGCCCTTTGGAAAATTCCTCCTAGGAAAAAAAGGACAAGCCAGAGGTTACAAACAAGGAATTTTCCTGTTCTGCATAAACAGCCAGCACATGTGCTTTGTTAATCAAGGTTAAAAGTTAAAGGAGCCAGCCAGGGACAGCTAATTAACTGCAGTGTGTCATCCACTGCTGCACTTCTAAAAGTATGTGTGTGAGGAGCTGGGCTGGAGGCACCTTTGAGGGTCTCAGCAGGAACCAGCATGGATTTATGGTGTGCAGGGACCTCTGCATGGAAGGAAAGGAGGTGAGAGAGAAGCAAAGTGTCTCCCCCGGCAGTGCTGAGCTGTGGCTGGCTGGGAGGGAGCTGGCAGCGAGCGCTGAGCTGCCCCTTGGCCACCGAAATGCAGCCCCAGTGAAGCTGCTTTGGGTGCAGTGACAGCCCCTTCCCCAGCTGCCAGAGGGGCTCCTTTCCCTTCCTTTGACATGGCCCTGATGTCCTGAAGGGGTTGCCCCCCTCCCACCCCCCACCCCCAAATTGTGCAGCAGCTTCGGGGAGGGGGGGAAGGATAAAACCCCTCCCAGCCCCCCCTGTGCCCTGCCTGGGGTGCAGGAAGAGAAGTGCAGGCAGGGTAAGTGGCACAGGGGTGTTGGTTCCCACCTGAGCAGCTCTTGGCCTCCTCTTTGCCCCCCAGGCAAATAGGGGAGAACCTGATTGTGCCCGGGGGGGTGAAGACCATCGAGGCCCACGGCAGGATGGTGATTCCCGGCGGGATCGACGTCCACACCCGCTTCCAGATGCCAGAGCAGGGCATGACCTCTGCTGATGACTTCTTCCAAGGCACCAAGGCTGCCCTGGCTGGGGGCACCACCATGATCAGTAAGTGGCTGGGTTTCTCTTCCAGCAGGGCTGGGCTTTTCCCCCTCCAGCCCTCGGATAAGCACGGGGGCTGTGAAGGTCACACACGCACCAGTGGGTGGTTTCTGAGCTGAGGGAAAGCCTGTGTAGGGCTGGGAACTGGGGGGGGAAGGCAAGACCCCCAGGATGTCCCCACCTGGCAGCTGCCAGTCCTCTCCCCCTGGCAGGGTTTGCTTTGCTGCCCGTGGGACTCCAGGTTTGGGTTTTGGGGCAGCTCCTGCAGTGGTCTCTGGCTCCAGGTGGAGATCTGATCTCCGGATCTGCACCTTCCTGTGGCTCAGCTCCTGCCCCCACCCTGTGCTCGGAGGGATGTCCAGGATGCTGCTCACAGCCAGGAGCTTGGGCAGGTGTGCTGTGGGTCTTGGGAAACACATTTCTTGGGCCACTCGTTTAAGGGTTTGCCACGTTCCCCCTTCAGCTTTGGCACCAGACTTTTGTGACCGTGGTTCCTTTTGTGCTCATGTTCTCTTTTGGGGGAATTGGGAAGTGAAAACACCTCAAAATAAAAAGGCAGACAGGCTGACTGTTCCTCTGGCAGCAGCATGAGACACTCATGGTGTTCCCCTCTGCCTCTAAAATGCCTCAGGAATCACTTCCAGGCTCTCTGTCCCTGCTTGTGTTGCTTGGCCTGTCAGAGCCAGGATCTTTAACCTCCGTGAGTAAGTCATTGTTGTCTGAGCTAGAGGAAAAAAAGGAAATTAAAGCCCTCTGCTGCAGTGCAGCTGATGCTGTGGGAACTCCTGCAGTCTGCTGCCCACGAGGATGAGGGGCTGAAGTGACACAATATCTGAGCATCTTTGGGGTGCTCTGAGTGCTGCCGCTCCACAGGAGGGGGGCTCAGGCACAGGAAGATAAAATCTTGGCTCAGAACAGGCACTGGTGGCCCGTGCAGGGATAGAAAGAGATCTCAGGCCCAGCTCTAACTCTGCTCAGGTCTAGCTGAGCTCAGCTTGCCCTGGAACATCCCCATCTCTTAGGGGTTGCTTGGGAGCTGTCCCTGCTCCCTGGCCTGGTGGGGACACTGCCATTGATCCATATGGAGGTTGGGAATAGGAGCCTGTGGTCCAGGTCCAGCCTGGCCTATGAGCTTGGTCTAATGCTTCAAATAAATCATCAAATAACCTGGGAAGTTGTTTTTGTGCTGTCATCACCTCGGGGTCTGAGGTTTGTGTATGAGGAGAAGCTCACCCAGAGAGTGTGACGTGGGAGTGGAGCTGGGGATGGTCTCGTTGTGCACATTAATATCCAGTTTTTCTTCAAATCTTGGCTGTCAGTTCCAATGAAAGGCACTGAAATGGTATTTTCTTGTCAGAAAATTCAGCTTCAGTTCATTGACTGTGTTTCCTTGCTTGTTCTTTGTTATTCATACACCTGGTTCACACTTGAATTATCATTTTGTTCTTCCTTGTTAAGTTGAATTAGCTCCCCACACCATTCTCTGTTGTCTGCATCTGCCCTCCCAGCAGCATTCCCTCCCTCAGTGGCACTTCTGCAAACGTTTCAAGCAGAAATTGCTGTGGCAAAATTCTCTAGTGTAGCCCTTTAGTTTGGGTGCCCAATTTTGCCTCTGCAGAGCCCTGTGCTTCAGAAATACTCTGACTTCCTTAATTTGCAAATATATGTGTTGCTTTTAGGGCTGAGTATTCCTAAATACCTCCCTGGTGGTGCTTGTACCACCTCTCTGAGTTAGGGAGGTTGGAGGAGAATCCCCCTTTGTGCATGTTCTCATTTTCCAGCTGTGAAAAACCAGCAGAATTTGGGTTGTGGCCACGGGCAAAGGGTGCAGAGGAGGTGGAAGCAAAGCTGACCTGCCTGGGGGTCTCAGCCTGACCCAGCAGCACACCAAATCAGCCCTCAGCCAAAGCTCTGCAGGGAAAAGGCACTAATTAGGCTGATGAGGATGAGGAAGGGGCAGTTCTGGTGGGTGGGAAGGAGCCTCTGGGGCAGTGGGAAGCAGCAGGCTCAGTGAGCCCCCCAAGGTTTGCAGGGCTCAGACAGAGCCCCTGTCCTGGGTGGGCTCAGCTGGTGCCCTGGGTGGGCTCAGTGCTGGTGTCCTGGGTGGGCTCAGCTGGTGCCCTGGGTGGGCTCAGCTGGTGCCCTGGGTGGGCTCAGTGCCCCTGTCCTGGGTGGGCTCAGTGCCCCTGTCCTGGGTGGGGGCTCAGCTGGTGCCCTGGGTGGGGGCTCAGTGCCCCTGTCCTGGGTGGGCTCAGTGCCCCTGCCCTGGGTGGGGGCTCAGCTGGTGCCCTGGGTGGGCTCAGTGCTGGTGCCCTGGGTGGGCTCAGTGCTGGTGCCCTGGGTGGGCTCAGTGCCCCTGCCCTGGGTGGGCTCAGCTGGTGCCCTGGGTGGGCTCAGTGCCCCCGTCCTGGGTGGGCTCAGCTGGTGCCCAGCACAACCGCAGCCTTGGCAGGGCTTTGGCAGGGGGGGATGCAGAGCTGGCCTCCCCGGGCAGGTGGGATGTTCTTGGTGGCACCACTTTGGTGACAAACAGGGCCAGATTTGGTGAGGTGGACTCGTGATATTGCCAACATGCCACTCTTGGTGTTTTATCCTTGGATATTTTAAATTGCTGGGGCTTTTCAAAAGCAGCTGCTCCCCCCACGTGTCCCACCGTGTGCCCCTGGGCTCTGCTTTGGGCACAAAGGCACCTCTGGCTGTGAGGTTTGGGGAGCAAACCCACCCACGTCTCTCCGTCTGTGCTTTAAGCAAACTTTGAGTGATTTATTTACAAATACCTCCACTCGGTGTGTTTACCTCTGTTATACACAGCCCTCCTTTGGGGCAAGGAGAGGCTTCGGGCTTCCATTTATTTCCCATTTCCCTGCAGGAGGGCACTTCTCAGGCTGTTTACTTTGCAATCACTGTGGGGAAATATTTATTTTACATCCCTTTAAAACGAGAGCCTTGGATATGTTTCTGCCCAGGGTTGGTTTATGAAAAGTGTGGGTGAAACTGTGGCTTTGGAGAGTTCTGGCATCGCCCTCGGCAGTGCCAGGAATGCCCCTGGAGTTCCAGGGAACCTCCTTTTCAGCTCAGGTTGGATTCAGTGTTCCTCTAATTCTCGTGGCACACCCCTCCAAAGGAAGCCCCCAGGAGTTCAGGAATGACACCTGTTGTTTCCCAGCCCTGGTTCCCTTTGCTTCCAGTGAATCCACCAGGGCAGCATCAGAGGTGGAGGGTGGAGTGGGCTCTGGGAGCAGATGGAGCAGTAGTGCCACCAGTGGGGCTTTATCCCGGGGGGGAAGCAGTTCTGGCTCCAATCCAGCCCTTCCCAACTCACCCCTGATCACCCGGGGGTGGTGGTCCCAGTTCTGTGTCCCCCAGCCCTTCCCAACTCACCCCTGATCACCCGGGGGTGGTGGTCCCAGTTCTGTGTCCCCCAGCCCTTCCCAACTCACCCCTGATCACCCGGGGGTGGTGGTCCCAGTTCTGTGTCCCTGCACACCCCCTGATCCCCAGCCCTTCCCAACTCACCCCTGATCACCCGGGGGTGGTGGTCCCAGTTCTGTGTCCCTGCACACCCCGTGTCCCCCATCCCTTGTTCTCCTGAGCCCTCCCTGGGAGGAATTCAGCCTGATTTCTTGCCTGGCTCGCTCCCCGCCTCCCCGAGGCCACGGCAGCAGGAATTCCAGCTATGATGCCCGTGTCTCTGCCCCGGGCAGTGCCAAAGGCACAGCTCCAGCTGCCTCTGCTGCTGGAGGGACAAACAGGGGGGCTTTGGCCGGGCTCGGATGACGAGCTGGGAGGTGGCTCTTGCTTTGAGATGACACGACCCTTTCCCCGGCCCCACCTTAAACCAAAATCGGGGTGGGGATGGCAGCTGAGGGGGAGCAGCCCCTGCGTGCTTTGGGAGAGCACAGCTCTGGAACAAACGCTTGGCTTGTGGCCCCTGTCAGATGTCGGAAGGCAGAGTTTGGGCAGGAAGTTGGAGGGAGGATTCCAGAATGATCTGCAGACGATTTTGAGGGAGGGAGGGGTGTGAGATGTGCTCCAGCCCCCTCCCAAAGCTGCCCTGTATTCCAGGGAAGGACAACAGTCCTTGCAGAGTGTTGCTCAGGGGCTCAGTCTGAAGCTGCCCTTTACAGGAGGTTCTTTCTCGGCCGTGGGGCCACAGTTTTGTGGGGCTAAAAATGGCATTTTTTTCATAGAGTCACTGAGTCTCCTCAGTTGGAAGGGACGCAGGGGGATCACTGAATTCCAGCTCTGTCCCAGCACAGGACACCTCGTTTTTGAGCCCCTCTGTTCCCACCTTGGAGCAGGTTACAACCCCCAGGATAGAAATCCCTCCCTGGAGCTGTCAGAGAAGGAGGAATCCCTGCCAGGAGCAGGGTGGGCTCTCCAGTCCTGGGCATGGTTTGGTCCCTTGTTGGCTGTGATGGGTGAAACCCCCCCGGGGATGGGTGGGACAGCTCCCTGTGGCTGAGCAGGGGCAGCTCTGCCTTTTCCCTGCTCCCAGCCCTTCCCAGGGGATGAAGTTTAAGCTCTGTGTGTTTTTCCTGTCTCCCTGAGCCTGTTTAATATCCCAGTGAGAAGCCCAACAAGCCAGGCCAGCTCACAGACACATCTCCTCCTCCCAGGCTGTGCCTCTTGCAGGGTATCTGCTGGCCTTGGGTGAAATCTCTTGCTGGCATTGCCTGTGTTGACTCAGTCAACCACTGTTATAATCAGGGAGAGAAATTACAGTGAGAGAAATTATAGCTTTTTCTGGCTTGGTGGCTTGGGAGGCAGCTGCCTTTTGAACTTGCCTAGCAGTTATCCTAATAACATGGAGATGGGCAGTGGGGGATGAGCCTGTGTATCTTGGGAGGTTCAGGACATGAAGGGGAACCTCTCGTGGGCTGCCTTCAGCTTCCTCATTCCTTCCCCTGCCCTGAAAGAGCCCATGGGCAGGGTGGCAGAGGTTTTGAGCAGGTTTTGAGCTGCTCAGTTCAATCCAGTTCGTAGTGAGATGCCACCAGGTCTCTCCCAGGTCACCACCTTGTTGGAAGGGAATGTTTCCGGTCTGGAATGCCTCCTCAGCTCTTGGATTCTGACCTGAGCACGACTTGGAAGAGTGGAGCTGCCCCACAGGAAACCAGGGCAGTGGGAGCTCAGAGTGGGGCTTAGAAAGGGCAGGGCTGTGGGGATGGCATTTAGACCCACCGGTGGAGGTGAGATCATGTTCTCCCTTACTCTGGAGTGCGTTTGTTTTCTATTCTCAGGGTTAGTTTTGTCCTGGCAGGGAGCAGAGGAGGAGGAGGAGGGGGACAGGGGGCACAGGAGGAGGTGACAGCAGTGGTCACACAGGGACTTGTGGCTGAGCAGGAATTACAAAGCCAAGCATTTGGCATCCGAGGCCAGTGACCACAGAGCTGCAGTGTCTGCCCAAGCCTCTGGCTGGGTGTTCACAGCCCTGCATTGTTCCCCAGGCACCAGCCCCAGTTTTGTTTCTCTTTGCACCCAGAGATGAAAGAGGAACCGTGTGGCTGGGCCAGCCCTGGCTCTGGGGCTCTCTGCCTTGCTGGCAGTGCTTCTGCTGCAGCAAAGAGCTGCTGCCTTCTCTGCAAGGGCACTCAAAGTGTCCACTTGCTGCTGGGAAGGAGCCCTGGTGATTGCTCTGGGTGGACCTTCCCTTGGGCTCTGTGGTTGAGGTGGTGGCCCTGGAGGGGCTGCAGTCCCTGAGCTCCCCTCGGTGCTTTTTGTCCCCCCCTCTCCAGCCTGGGCACTGATTCCCACCAAATCTCTTCCCTTCACCAACTCCCAGCTCCCTGCTGGTGTGTTTGCTGCTTCCAGCAGAGCCCTGGAGGAGGGAGTGGGGCTGGCAGCAGAGATGGGCAGCTCCTGGTGTCAGCTCCTGGTGTCAGCTCCTCTCCCTGAGCCTCTAAAGCCCTCTAAGTCCATTAGGCTCAGCCTGCCCGGGGTGTGCAGCTCCTGGCCAGGCACAGCCAACACCCCAACCCTGCTGGGAGACATCCTCTCCTTCTCCTGGCCTTCCCACAGGGAATCTCCCAAGCCCTTGAAGTGCCTTGCCAGGGAGCAGAGGAGGAAGCAGCTGCTGTGCTGGGTGTTGTGTGTGTGTGTCGTCCTCCCTCCTTGGGGCTGCAGCTCCTGTCTGGCACCTCCCAGCTGAGAGGACAGGCTGCTGTGAGGAGCAGGAGCTGTGGAGCTGTGCCTGGGGTGATGCCTTCAAACCCTGCCTGTCCCATCCCGAGGCTGGGCCAGCAGAGCTGAGAGGTGCAGTCACTGTGCCTGGGGTTGGCAGTGCTGTGGAACCACCCAGCGTGGCGTGGCTTGTGAGGTGGGGAGATTTTCATCCCATCTTCCCATGCTCTGCCTTCCCCAGAGCAGCTCTGGATCCCAGCCCTTGCTCCTCTGCCATCCTTCTGCCTCTTGGCAGTGCTGGTTTGGACAGAGCAGGTGAGGGGCCCTTGCTGGGTTTTGGTTCTGCCCTGGACCTGCTCCCTGCCACCAGTGCAGAGGGAGGAGGCCATGGAGAACATTCCCTTGCTGGGTTTATTTTGCCCTGGACTTGCTCCCTGCCACCAGTGGAGAGGAAGGAGGCCATGGAGAACATTCCCTTGCTGGGTTTTGGTTCTGCCCTGGACCTGCTCCCTGCCACCAGTGGAGAGGAAGGTGGTCATGGAGAACATTCCCTTGCTGGGTTTTGGTTCTGCCCTGGACCTGCTCCCTGCCACCAGTGGAGAAGAAGGTGGTCATGGAGAACATTCCCTTGCTGGGTTTTGGTTCTGCCCTGGACCTGCTCCCTGCCACCAGTGCAGAGGGAGGAGGCCATGGAGAACATTCCCTTGCTGGGTTTTGGTTCTGCCCTGGACCTGCTCCCTGCCACCAGTGCAGAGGGAGGAGGCCATGGAGAACATTCCCCACGTGGCTGTGAGCACAGGAGCTGAAGTGGCAGCTGCCCTGGCTGTGCAGGCATCTCCTGCAGATGGGACTGCCCTGGATTTTTCCATGCATCCAAAAAGAGGGATTTGGCTCTTGCTCAGCAGAAATAACCAGAGTTGTCTGTTTATGCAGTAACATTACTCTTACTCCATCTAATGCTGGGGATCAGGGCTGCTGCTTTCCCCCTGCATGGAGAAGGGTTCCTGTTCTTTCCTTTCAACTGCTGCTTTTAGGTACTTTCCTTATAGAATCACAGGATGGTTTGGGCTGGAAGGGACCTCAAAGCCCTTCCAGTGCCAGCCCTGCCATGGGCAGGGACACTTCCACCGGCCTGGGGTGCTCCAACCTGCCCTTGGGTGCCCAACCGTGCCAGGGTCTCCCAACCAACCCGTGCCAGGGTCTGCCCACCCTCACAGCAAAGAATTTCTCCCTATTCACTCCTCTAAACCTGCCCTCCTTCAGCTTAAGGTCCTCCCCCCTTGTCCTATAACCTGTGAAAAGACCCAGAAGTTCTTCCTTTCATGTTTCCAGTGCTCTCAGACCGTAGAGGTGCCACAGAGGGGAGGTGAAGAGCCAGCGGGTTCCTCTGCTGTGCTGTGTCCTTCACAGCCCCTTCCACTCAGGGAGCAGGTGGGTGATCTTCTGAAGGGTGCCAGGTGTAAAAGGTGGCTCCTCCAGGTAAAACCTCTCTGCTGTAGATGGGGGGGGAAAAAATCTTATAAAACAGAGTTTCCCCCTCCCTCCATGTGACACCATCAGCTGCCCGTGTTGGGTTTCCAGGGCACGTGTGTTAAACCTCGCTGGATAAACTCCCTTAATCACCTTCAAGTCGAGACAAGGTCTTAAAAGAAGCAGCAGGAAATGGTGCCTCGGGCTCTTTCCTTGGCCTGCTTTTCTGGGCAGGGATTTTTGTTCTTTTTTGCCTCCCTCCTGGTGTGCAGGTCCTTGGCTGCTTTTCCCTTCCCTGAGCCTGACTCAGCAGAAACCACCCTGCTCAGGAGCACCTTCCCCTTCCCTCTGTGTGTCCGGGTGAGGAAAGGAGGGAAAAGCAAAGGCTGCAGCTCCTCCCTGCAGGTTTTCCCACTTGGGGTGGTTTTGGGAATGTCTGTCTGGGGAGTGGCATTTGGGGTCTTCCCCCAGCAGGGTGTTTTCCCCTCTTCAGCCTTCTCAGCTCCCATCTGTTTCTTGGGAACTGGGGGTTTTGTTGGGTTTTCTTTTTTTAATCTTCGTGGTGAGAGGCAGAAATGGCTGAGGAATACAAATGAGCTGCTCCTGGCTGGCGCCCTGCTCCTCACACTCCCAGCATGGGCTGTGCCTGCAGCTTCCCAAAGCCTTCCCCAGGAACTCTGCATTCCCAAAGAACACTGCATTCCCAGGGGCACTGTATTCCCAAAGAACACTGCATTCCCCAGGAACTCTGCATTCCCCAGGAACTCTGCATTCCCAAAGAACACTGTATTCCCAAAGAACACTGCATTCCCAAAGAACACTGCATTCCCAAAGAACACTGCATTCCCAAAGAACACTGCATCCCAAAGAACACTGCATCCCAAAGAACACTGCATTCCCAGGGGCATTGCATTCCCCAGGAACTCTGCATTCCCAAAGAACACTGCATTCCCAGGAACACTGCATTCCCAGGGTCACTGCATTCCCAAAGAACACTGCATTCCCAAAGAACACCATTCTCAGGGTCACTGCATTCCCAAAGAACACTGCATTCCCAGGGTCACTGCATTCCCAAAGAACACTGCATTCCCAAGTGTCCTGCACAGATCCAGGGGCACTCCTGGCTGATCCTGGGCTCATGGAATGGGTTGGGTTGGAAAGGCCCTTCACATCATCTCATTCCACCCCCTCCCACCAGCCCAGGGTGCTCCAACCCAGCCTGGGAGCCTCCCAGGGATCCAGGGGCAGCCACAGCCCCTCTGGGAATTCCATCCCAGCCCCTCCCCACCCTCCCAGGGAGGAATTTCCTTCCGCTGTCATGTTTGGGACAGGAAGCAGAGCTGAGGTGTAGAATGCAACAGTTGGCCCTAAAAGCTCAGTGCGGCTGAGAATGAAAAACAAACAACCTGAAAAGTCAGATCCTTCCTGTGGGATTTTCCCAAACCTGTTTGTCCTCGAGGCCCTGGGCTGGGAGAGCCCCAGGCTGAGGGTCTGGCTCAGGGTTGGCAGGGCAGGAGAGCTTTTTCTTCACCAGCCACGGGGATTTGTGCCCCAAAGTCGGGTCTCTTTAGGGATTTGGGAAGAGCCGAGGCCAGGCTGGGCTGTTCCAACCCTGCAGAAGGAACCTGGGCACCGTCACAGGAGGCTCTGTTTCAACCAGGGATAATCCAGTTAGGACCTCCCACGGGTCAATGATTGCAGAGCTAATTTGCAGGCAACACAAGCCTTAAAAAGTTGATAGGAGACCAGCAGATGTTCAGAAAACTGCTGTGTGGGGTTGCTGCTTGATCTCTGTCAGAAATGGGTCCTGCTGCAGCTGCACATCCCACCCCAGCCCTGCCCTCCTGGCAGTGCTGGCCTGGTGATGGGTGACACCACCTTTCCCTCTCGTGGTGTCACCTCATCACCCCCACGGGGTCCTGCCTGGACCCCGAGCAGTGAGGGGAGGTGTTGATGTGACAGAGGGAAAAGCAGATTTATTTTCTTCCCCATTTCCCTCACAGGCTCTATGAAAAAAAAAAAAAGGAAATAAATTAAAAAGTGATTGTCTGGAATCAGAACTCTTCTGGGGGAAAAAACCCTGGTGTTGCTAATCCTGGAAGCACAAAACCCTCTCAGAACCAGCACAAACTGCCCCTGTGAAAAGTGCCATCCTGCAGTTGTGCCCCCCTTCGTGCCCACCCCCCCCGAGACAGCTGCACTTGGGCTGGGAAAGCCAAAGTGGCTGCTGATGGTGCAGCCCCAGAGCTGCTGCAGCTCCCTCCTGAGGTGCCAAAGCCTGAGGGGCAGGATCCATCTGCAGTGACCTGAGAGGGAGGGACACGTGAGCCTCTGTGCTCTGCTTTTCCTCCAGCTCCTGCCCCTGGACGTGCTCCTGGGGTTGTGTTTTGTCTTCCCTCAAAGTCCATGGCTACAAACAGAAGGTTTTCTCCATCCCAGTCCCTCGAGGTTTGACAGACCATTTTATGTGGAAGTCTTTGATGTCCTCTGCTTTTTTTTTCCATGGGCTTCAAGTGTGGGGTATGGCTGAAGGAAGGAATAAATCTTGGAATCACTTCAGGATCTCTTTTGAACTTGTGTCTCCTCCTCCTCCTCTGCCGCGGTGGCCTCCTGAGGTGCCAGCACAGTTGGATGTGCAACAAACCTGTGCTGGGAAGGGATGGAGCCTTCTCTTCATCTGACCTTAATATTTTGTCATTCCAGCTGCTGAGGAGGGTTATTAATTAGTGTTTGGACACACAGCCCCTGCTCTTTGTATTTGTGTCCAGCTGGCCTGAAGTGATTAATTGCATGTTGGATGCAATCAGCAGAAAGGACAAGTGAAATATCTGTATGACATCAGGGAGGGAATAAGGGAACATTGCAGGCTGCAAATGTAATCGGTGGAGCACAGAGATGTCTTCATTCTTCTGAGCCTGGTCCAGCTTCTGAGTGCATGAAACTGGACCTCAACTGACAGAGAACAGCATGTGATGTCCTTCAGGCTGCTTTGGTTTGGCAGATGTGCAGGAGAACAGGCCCTGGGCAGCTGCCTTAGCACCCTGAGTGCTGCTCTGGGCAGGGATGATGCTCTCCAGGGCAAGCTCTTCATTCCAGTGTCTTTTGGGGGGGCAAAACCCCAATAAAATAACGTGGGGAGAAATCCCCACAAATGGGCAAAGCTGAAACCTGATTGTCAGGGTGGGAAAAACATCCTTCATTTGCCTTCTCACCACCTTCCAGTGCGGCAGGGACGTGGAGCAGATGCCTTCAGAGGGGTCTTGTTGCTGCCCTTCCTTGGCCTGGGTCAAAGCAGGACCTGGGGAGTGACTTGGAGGAGAGTTGGGGTGAAATCAGAACGTGGGAGGAGCTTTTGGTTTGGGATTTTTGAGCTCAGAAGAAGTGCTGAGGTGTCTTCTCTGTCCTGGATGGATGCAGGACCACTTGGGTTTCAGGACTTCAATCAGAGGTTTTGGTGCTGGGGGGTTTGACTTTGGAACACCTTTGTTGTTGGACAAGGCAGCTTTTGGGAGCCGAGTTCCTTGACATGACACCCCTGGAAGAGCAGAAGGGATTGGGATATTTCCCCAGCCGAAAATTGGAAGTCCTTGCATGAAGGAAGGTCTGTGATGATGAGATCACCTTCTGTGAACCTTCTTGGCTCAGTCGAGGGCCTGACTTCCAGTTCCTGGGTACTGATTTGAACCCATTTGCCC
Organism: Formicarius rufipectus; assembly: GCA_013399695.1. Taxonomy (NCBI): domain Eukaryota; kingdom Metazoa; phylum Chordata; class Aves; order Passeriformes; family Formicariidae; genus Formicarius; species Formicarius rufipectus. The sequence continues at coordinate 19,376 of VXAU01005352.1, forward strand.
CCCCCCAGTTCACCCCAGTGCCAGGAGAGTCCTGCAGCCACAGACCAGCAACAGCTCCGGGCTTCCAAGTGGGGAGCTGGGCAATTAGCAGGGCTGCAGTTAATTACAGCCGCTCGCTGGAAGGGCTCTGACAGAACGCCCAGCCCAATAAATCCCCCACATCTCATCACATGCAGTTGCTGGGGGGATTAAAGGGGATTAAACAGGCAGATGTGTTTACAGTGCTCAGGCTGCTCTTTCAAGTTTGGGGTAGGGGAAATCTGCCTGTTAACAGTTTGAGTTTAAATGTTGAGGCTTTTCACCTTATAAACTCCTCTCGAACTAAAGGGCACATTTAAGGGCTGTAGGAGCAGGAAACGATGAGTAAAACTGCAGTTGAGAATAGCAAGTGGAACCCCGAATACACGGGTTTATTGCATACACAGTTTTGGTAACATCTGACCCTAATTCACTTTTATACTGTCCACATGAAATCGGTTTTTTTCTCCTTCCTGGTGGTGTTCATTAGCTGAAGCCCCAGGAAAATTTCATGCATGCTTTGGATGACACTTCATTAAAGCAGTGGCAAAAAAAACCCCAAACAAAAACCAAAAAACCCTTTCCAAGGGAAAACTGGAAGCAAAGGGCTATTAATAGAAGCTCCAGGAAGGGGCTGTTTGCGAGCCAAGGCTGCTCCAACGAGGCAGGATGCAAAAAAGAGAAAAAAATGCAGATGCCACAATAGCAGGAAGCTATAAAAGCCATTAATCCCCACCCATGAGCACATCCATCCCCTGAGTGGAGGTTTATTTTCCAGGCAGGGCAAAGAGCTGCATTCAGCTCGAGGCAATAATTCCTCCTCAGCTCAGCCAGGGGTCACAAATATCAAGGCACAGCTCGAAAACTGACCTTCAGTTTTGGTGCTTTGGGAGATTCCAAGTGCCAGGAAGAGATTAGGGGGGATTTTTTTCCCTGGCTTGGCTCTCAGAGCATGCTGCAGCCTGGGGGTTAATTCCTGTGCCCACCTCGGGGTATGGCCCTGCTCCAGGAAAGCTCTGCAGCACCAGGAAAGCTCTGCAGGACCAGGAAAGCTCTGGAGGACCAGGGAAGCTCTGGAGGACCAGGAAAGCTCTGCAGGACCAGGGAAGCTCTGCAGGATCAGGAAAGCTCTGCAGGACCAGGAAAGCTCTGGAGGACCAGGAAAGCTCTGCAGGACCAGGGAAGCTCTGGAGGACCAGGAAAGCTCTGGAGCATCAGGAAAGCTCTGCAGGACCAGGAAAGCTCTGGAGGACCAGGAAGCCCCAGTGGGTCTATTACTGGGCTGTGTTAGGGATTAAATGGGCTTCTTTTTGGCTTTTTGACTGGGCTGAGGAAAACAGGACTTGTCCCCTTTGTGCAAACCTGGGGCTTCTCTGCATCCCACTGGGAGGGCAGAGGGAATGTGGTTTTTCTCCCTGTTGTTGATGCTGCTCAGGATAAAGATGAGCTCTGGCAGAGGGACAGGGGGTCTGTCCTGGCCAGGAGACACTTCAGTCTGAAGTTCACAGGAGGTTTCTGACCACTGGGGAGGAAGAAGGAGATCATGGAGCAGAAATTGGAGGAGCTTTTAGAAACCAGGTCAGTCGATTGTCAGGTCATATTTGAGTTGCTTTCCCCAGTGGTGGCGAAAAGCACATCCCTGATGTGATGCCAGCCAAGAGGCAAGTGGCAAAGCTTTCAGGCATGGCACAGGTTTGTCTGCTGGGCAGGGAGTGGGCAGAGCCCACCCAGCCACTGCTGACCCCCTGAGCTGCCCAAAGCTGCTGGGACTGTGTGTGTGTCCTGTCCTTCCCTGGGGGCACACACAGCCCCCCTGGGGATGCAGGAATACTCCTGTCTCCTTTGCAGCAGGGACAGGGTGGGCAGAGCTTTGCAGGAGGGAGGGTTTGGGGGCTCTCTGGGCTTTCTAAGGTGGTTGCACAGCTCAGACACCAGAGTTGGCCTCAACACCAAAGCTCAGGGTTGTTCAGGAGAGCTGTGCTGGGTTTGCAGCAGGGGGAGAGCTCCTGGTGTAAACCCAGTTCTTCAGGCAGTGCCAACCCTGTGAAGCTTGGCTGCTGTGTCTGGGTGGAGGTGAAGCAAAGTTTTGTTCTTCCCTGGGAGTCAGGGGGACCCCCAGCCCTGTGTGTCTCCCCCGGCAGTGATTCAGAGCCTGCTGATGGCAGCCCTGATACCCACCAGCAAGTTAAAAATAAACCCCTCAAGTTTCTCTGCTGATAATTGAAACAACTGGTGATTTTTCGGTGTGTTTTGGTGTAGAATCAAGCCAGGTCTTCTCCTCCTCCCCAGCAGGGACCCCTGGAAGCCCCCCAGGCTTTTCCCACTCTCACAGCAGCACCCCAGTGCTGGAGATGGTGCCTTGCTGCTTTTATTGTCCCGTGGAGATCTCAGAGCTCCCCTGTGCTCAGCTGAAGGACAGGAGCACCAGACCTCCAGATCCAGGTCTCCTGAGCTCCCCTCTGAGGCTGCTCTGCCTGTGACCCCAGGTGCTGCTGGACCTGCTGGCTTGGGCTGCAGCAGAGATCCCACTGAGCAGATGCAGAGGCAGCAGGACCTTCTTATTGTCAGGGGGTGTCTTTCCAGCCAGACAGATCCTTGGGACTTGCTTTTCCTAGTCCTCCCTTGTCTCTGGAAGGTGTTCCTGGGTGGGTTGTGCAGCAGCAGTTGCAGGAAAGGGGCTGCAGTGACAACTCTCCTCCAGCTCCTGCTCCTTGATTTCCCTGGCTCTGTGTCCTCAGTTAGAAATTTCAGACTCAAATGTTTTAAGGGGTGTCTTGTTTTCCTGCCAACCTCTGCAAAGCCACGAGCATCTCAGGAAAGCTCCTGTGCCAGCCATTCACCAGAGCTCTGCTTGTCTTCCCCAGTTGACCACGTGGTTCCTGAGCCTGGGACCAGTTTGCTGACAGCCTTTGACCAGTGGCGAGAGTGGGCGGACAGCAAATCCTGCTGTGACTACTCCCTGCACGTGGATATCACCGAGTGGCACAAAGGTGTGCAGGAGGAGATGGAAGCTCTGGTTAAAGACCATGGTAAGTTCAGGGAAGCCTTTCCCTTCCTTGTTTTGTTTTTTTTTTGTGGGGTATTTTATACCCCAGGAAGGGGGTTTGGGGGCCGTCCTGGCTCCTGGGGAAGGTGGGGGCTGCAGGGGCTCAGGGCTGCGCTGATTCTCCGGAGGTGATTCCGCTGCTGCTGCTCCTCCTCTGGCCGGTGGAGGCTCTTTAAGTTCATTAGTGCAGGCAGGTGATAATTGCAGCCTTTAAACTGTTGCAAACAAGGGAAGTTATCAGGCCCAGAAAAGGAACAATCCAACTCTGGCTGCTAAAAGTGAAAAGCGGCATCAAACGACCTCATAGGTTCTTTTCCCCTCTCTAATTTCCTCGGCGTTTCATCCTTAGACTGGAGTCGTTTTCCCTCCTGTCCGTAGTTTAAACCCCCAGCATTTCCCCTCCTGCCGAGCGCCTGCCACATGTGCTGGCTGAGAGTCTGTCCCGCTGCTGAAGGCAGGAGAGGCGGAGTTGCCTGTAGGAGCCCTCCCTGTGGCCGGGGGAGCGCAAACACGTGGCACAGCCTTCCCATTCCTTCCCATTCCTTCCCATTCCTTCCCACTCCTTCCCACTCCTTCCCATTCCTTCCCACTCCTTCCCATTCCTTCCCACTCCTTCCCACTCCTTCCCACTCCTTCCCACTCCTTCCCACTCCTTCCCATTCCTTCCCATTCCTTCCCATTCCAGAGGGATTCGTGGAGCATCACCCAGCCGAGCCCACTTTCTGCTCTCCTCTGTCCTGGGTTTTTCCTCCCCCACGGGGACGTTCTCATTCCGGGGGTGGCGTTGCCCCCAGGACTGGGGTGTTTGTGCCTCCCAGGGGACTGGGACCTGCTCTGCTGTGTCCCACCATTCCCAGCTGGTTTCAGGGATTTCTCTGCCCTGGGGGGCTCCTGGGGGGCTGTGCTCTGTGGCTTTACCTGCCCTGTGCTCTGTTTCTGCCAGGTGTGAACTCCTTCTTGGTGTACATGGCTTTCAAAGACCGTTTCCAGCTCAGTGACTCTCAGGTAGGAGGGTTTTGCTTCTCTCACTGCAAAAAAAAAACCCAAAAAAAACCCCACAGAAAAGGGTTTCAGTTCAGTGTTCTGGGATCTGACGTTCCCTTCTGCTTCCAGTCCTCACGTGGGGAACAGAACCTGAGGTTTGCAACAGCACCCAGAGCTCTGGCTGGAAATTAAATTAAATAATTTAATTTCATAATTAAGTACAATTCAATTAAAAATGAAACCCAGCAGCAAACCCTGAAAGGTTTGGCTGGGGAAAACAACACCAACCCCTCCTTTTTGGGGGGGAAAACAACAGCACCCCCCTCCTTTTGGGAGGAGAGGAGTGCCTGGGAGTCTCTGGGGCGGTGTAGGAGGTGCTGAGGTGGCACAGTTATCTCTGAGGACTCTGGAAACATTTGAATGAGGGCCCATTGACGGCGCCAGTTGTGGCTCTCTCGCCCTCAGCCCTCTCCGAGTGGCTCTGGAGAGGGGAATGACCCCGTTCCTGCTGCGGGCGTTGCGTTTTCACGGAGCACCGCCACACACAACTCAAATTCGTGGCGTTGTCCATGCCAGGCGCCCACAAACGAGGCGTGAAACAGGTACAACCGCACGAGTTCCCCCGAATCCTTCCAGCTGTTCTTCCTGCTGTTGCCATTCCCTCCTCCAGAGTGGCAAAGACTCCAAACCCTCCGGACAACCTTTCTTTGCCCTCTCAGTGACTCCCAACTCTGCAGGTTGGCAAATTCAGTGAGACACAAAAATGGGGAATGTCCATCCAGCCCTGCTGGCTGGGGACTTCCACTCCAGCTGTTGTTATTCCCTTCTCCAGAGTGGCAAAGACTCCAAACCCCCTGGACAACCTTTCTTTGCCCTCTCAGTGACTCCCAACTCTGCAGGTTGGCAAATTCAGTGAGACACAAAAATGGGGAATGTCCATCCAGCCCTGCTGGTTCCCCTGAATCCCTCCAGCTGTTGTTCCTGCTGTTGTTATTCCCTCCTCCAGCGTGGCAGAGACTCCAAACCCTCTGGAAAGCCCTTCCTTGCCCTCTCAATGACACCAACAATTCAGTGAGAGGCACCAAACCGGGGCACGTCCATCCAGCTCCACCACACCTGACGGGTCTTCAGGCTTCTCCTCCTCCTTCCCGTTGTCCCAAATCCTCTTGGCTGGGTGGCAGAGCATTCCAGCGGGGGCTGTTCCCGGTGGAATGAGGTGTGTTGTGTGTGCTGTGTCTCTCCCAGATCTACGAGGTGCTGAGTGTGATCCGGGACATCGGAGCCACCGCCCAGGTGCACGCCGAGAACGGGGACATCATCGCCGAGGTAGGGGCGGCCCAGCCCGGCCAGTCCTGCCTCCTGGGAGGGCTTGGCATTGCCATGCCCATTCCTCCCCTCCACTTTTGGGCTGGAGGGTGGGTTTTAGAGCCTTGGTGAGCGGGAAGGATGGTTCTTGTGGTGGCTCCCAGGCCGTGGTGGGTGCAGGACATCCCCTCGAGGCTCTGCGTGTCACCGAGGGCAAGGAGATGCCCTGAGGTGGGTGAGGAGAGGGGCACAACGTCCTGCAGTGCCCGGGGGGCTGATGGTTGGCACCTGCCCAGCCCTGGGGACAGCAGCAAAGCAGGAGTGGCAGCAGGGTGCTTGGATTTGATGTGCTCCCCTGCAGATCATGTTCTGCCCCGTGCCTCAGGCATGCAGAGGCTTTCTGTGCTGGGCTGGCTGGGGCAGAGCCCACCTGAGGTTCAGAGCCCACCTGAGGTTCCTGAGTCCACCTGAGGTTCAGAGCCCACCTGAGGTTCTGAGTCTGTCTGAGGTTCCTGAGTCCACCTGAGGTTCAGAGCCCACCTGAGGTTCTGAGTCTGTCTGAGGTTCCTGAGCCCACCTGAGGTTCCTGAGCCCACCTGAGGTTCAGAGCCCACCTGAGGTTCCTGAGCCCACCTGAGTCTCTGAGCCCACCTGAGATTCCTGAACCCACCTGAGTCTCTGAGCCCACTGAGGCTCTGAACCCACCTGAGGTTCTCAACCCACCTGAGGCTCTGAGCCCCCCTGGCTGCAGCTGCAGGATGAGGGTCTTTTCCCCCCTGAGATACCCTCTTGCCACATGTTAGAGGTGGGCACAAATGAGTCCTGGAAGGGGAGGGACTGTGAGCCCCGTGTGAAGCAAATCCAAATAAGAGCTTTCCTTGCCCTCCTGTGAACAAACCAGCCAGGGCTGTGGGAGCTCAGGTTTTGCTCAGAGAGGGGAGTTGGGCAGGACTGTTTTTGCAGGGCCTTTCTGTAAAGCCCCATGTGATATTTACCCAGCACAGATGCTCAGGATCTCACTTGTCCCCCCTCCACCAGCTGGGTGTGCTGCAGGAGAAGCTGCCTGTTGCCTTCAATCCTTTCCCTGCCCTTTTTCTCTCTCCTTTAGGAGCAGCAAAGGATCCTGGAACTGGGCATCACAGGTCCTGAAGGGCATGTGTTGAGCAGACCTGAAGAGGTGAGGACTTCCCTGCCTTTGCATTTACTCCCCCAAATTGTGACATCTCTGCCTTGCCACCAAGGGCTTCTGTTGGGATGAATGTTGGGATGTTGGCTGGAAAGAGGGTTTCATCCTGACTGGAAATGTTGTTGCTGCAAGGGGTGAGGGAAAGGCTCACTGGGGACTTCCAGTGGCTCAGCAGGGTTTTTTAAACACATGCCCAAGTCCTGACATTGTCTTAGGCACTTGCACAGCTTCTGTAAGAAGATCAATGCAAGATCAATTACTGTCATATTTGATCTTTGCATGAAATTGTACCAGTGGTGGCCTTTTGTTTTTACACCAAGGGATTGAGTGGTTTGCTGCAGGCCCAGAAAGGATGTCCCAGAGAGGGGAGCTAAAGCTCAGCCCACTGCTTGAACGGAGTTAACCTTCCCCTTCCCCCAGGGATTTCTCTAGGGACAAGCACCCCAATCCCTCCAAGTCTTTGAAATAAATCTCAGGGGTAAGAAAGCGCCTTCAAACTTTGCCTTTGAGGTCAGTTCCCATGGCATCCTTGTCTGCAGCCTTGCAGTGTCCCTGAGCTGGCCACCTCCCCGTGGCACTTGGGCTTTGTGGGCTCCGTCTCTTGTGTCCAAGGAGTTCTTCTTGTTCCTCCAGCTTCCTGGGGCTTTGCTGCCTGCCAGATGTGGCAGCTGCAGGCTCTGAGCTCACCCCCACGTGCCCCCTCTGCCCTGCCTCCCCTTGGGTCACACCAGCAGCATCCAGAGGCATTTCAGCAGGAGTATAGATCACTGGGAAGGGGGGGAAAAATTGCTCCACTTGGCCAGCAAGTGGATCCTCACAGAATTCCCGTGGGGGCTCCAGGAGCTGGGCTCTTGCTTCCTGAATTTCTCAGTGCACACTGAGCTTTCCCCTCACCCATCCCCTGCATTTTTAGATGCTTTCACCTGGTTTTATGCCTTGCATCGGGAGTGGGGGAGCAGATGGTGGTGTGGGGCTCACCTGGGGAGCACCCCTAAAGTTGGGTTGGCTTCTCCTCCCTTAAAGTGGACACCAGCCTTGCCCAGCCTGCCCTTGGCTGAGCTCCCCAGCTTTCAGGTGGGAGCTGAGTGTGCTTGGCTGCCTTGTCCCTGCCAGCAGGACTGTTCTGCCCCGGCTGAGCTCAGCTGTGCTCTGCCTGGAGCTGGGCAGCGTTTCATTCCAAATTCTCCTTGGAAGTGGCAGGAAAACAGAGCAGGAAACGATGTCATGTGGTGGTTCCCTCCCCTCGGTGTGTGCAGCGTGGGAGTGGCTCAGTGCTTTGGGAGACACCAAAATAAGCAGCTTTGCAGCTCCCTCCGGGCTGGCTGGAGAGGGGGGCCACATTCCAGGGGTGCCAGCACATCCCCAATTCCTGTTGACTCCAGCAGGGAGTGTTTGTTGTGTTGACACTCGAATTGGCCCCTGGGGGGAGGGATGGAAAGCCCATCGTGAGGATGGTTGTCATCTGTGACTGAAAAGCTGCTTCATTCAGACCTCCATCGACGGCAGACCAGCAGGAGTGGTTGGGCAGGTCTGAAATTATCGTTTTTAAATCAAAACTCCCACCCATTTGGGTGAGAATTGCACCAGAGTGAGGCACCCAGGCTGTGGCCACGTGTGTTGGTGTCTGGGGTGTGCAGCCCTGAGTTCCAGGCTGGCAGGAACTCAGGCTGAAGTTTCTCTGCTCTCAGGGGTTCAGCTCACATGGGCTGAGCCAAGGGGCTCCCCAAAAGAGCCCCCACCCCAGGGGAGCCTCACCCACCGCTGTCTGCACAACTGCCCCTCACGGCTCAGTCCTTTCCCTGCTGACTTTTCCGAGCAATCCAGCATTTGTTTTGTTTTTATTTTGGCCACGAAAACGCTGAAGGCACAGGCAGTCCAAGTGCTCCAGGAAATGTCTGTCTTTCCACACTCCCCCCTCCCAGTCCAAGGGAGCTGCTGTGCTGGGGCTCCCAGGGCATCCTGCTAATTGCAAACATCCCCCTTTGCAGCAGGCCTCGGCTTATTGTTGTGTGCCTGTCACCAAAGCATCTGGGCACCAGGCAGGGGTTCGGCTCTCCTCAGTTCTCACTTCAGTTCCTCTTCAGGAATCTCCTCCTCCTGCTGCTCTGCAGAGGCTCAAATGCCTTTTGGACCAACGCCTGGGGAGGGGGGTTGTTTCAACCCTGCTTTGCACGTGGGGGAAACTGAGGCACGGGGTGGAAAAGAGACTTCCAGGTGGCTGCCCAGAGCTGCTCTCCTGGGGGGTTTGGTGGCAGATGCCATGCCCTGGCAGCTCTGGGCTCTCTGAGAACCCTCCTTGTCTCTTAGGAGGGACAACTGTGCTTCTCCTGCCTCTGCTTTCAGCCCCTGAGTGCTGCTGGCTGGGCCACCCTGAGTCACACACCCTGGAACAAACCCCCTCCCTCCCTCTCTCCCGGCCCTTTCCATCCATGTGGGGCAGCAGGGCCAGCAAATCCCCCCGTGGTGCCCCCTGCATGGGGGTCTGTCACCCCCTGGGGCACCAGGGACCACCAGGATGGCTCTGGGGGGCTGCTTTGCTTTTCACAGCTCTCTGCTGTTGTCCTGTTGGGTTTTTTTGGGGCAGTCCAGCTGCAAACGGGGGCTGGGTGCCAGTGGTGGCCTTGTCGGTGTGAGCAGAGCTGTGCAGGACACCTGGACATCAGTTGTGGCCACTGCAAAGCCCCCTGAGCTGGTGGTTCTTCTCCAGGTGGTTCTTTTCCTCCCAGCACAGTGTGAGGAGCCAGCAGTCCCAGAATCATGGCATGGGTTGGGTTGGAAGGGACCTTGAAGCCCATCCAGTGCCACCCCTGCCATGGTCAGGGGCACCTTCCACTAGTCCAGGATGCTCCAACCTGGCCTTGGGCACTTCCAGGGGTGGGGAAACCACAGCCTGTTCTGCTTCTGGGCCTGATGACCATGATTGGTGGTGCTTGGGCTGCAGTCGGTGCCTGGAGAGCAGAGTTTCACAACAACCCCACCAGAGTCCCCAGGAGGTTCTGGGAACCTCTTGGGATCAGCTGCTGGATTGCTTGGAGATGTGTGTGGCATTGCAGGCTCTGCTCTCCATGGCACTGGGCACCGTGGGCATCACCCTGCTGTCAAATCCCTCATCTGGAGCCCTGGAGGAGGAGGTGTGAGCCCTGAAAACCTGCAGAGGGATGATGCTGATGGTCCCTGCAGGTGCAAGGGGACCTTGCTGAGGTTCAAGGAGACCCTTGCTGAGGTTCATCTCTGCACACACACACGGAGAAGGAGTTGGTTCAGGGGCTGCAGGTTCAAGGAGACCCTTGCTGAGGTTCATCTCTGCACACACACACGGAGAAGGAGTTGGTTCAGGGGCTGCTTCAAACTCTGTCAGATCCCAGGCCAGAGATTGGAGTGGAGGGTGCAATTTGGGAGGTTTGTTTGCCAACGTGGCTTCCCAGAGTCTGTGGAGCAGCATCTCCCCTCTGGGGGGGTCTGAGCCATGAGCAGTTCTGGTGAGTCAACGTTGAGTGGCTTATTTTTGTCTGGGATAAAGAAGAGGCTTAATCATTCTGACCTTGAGCACCTGGAGTGTTGGTTCAGTTCAGACTTGGGCTGCTGGCAGGGGAACTGCAGCAGCCTGGGGGGAAAGGTGCTAATGAGAGGGAAGTGCAGCTCCGTGTCGCTTAATTGGGGTGATTACCCCGTAAATCGGAATGTGCAGAGCTGAGGGGTGTGACGGTGCCTGTGGCAGTGGGGGCTGCGACCCTCGGAGGGTGTGTGGGGTGTCCCTAACCTGCCTTTGTCCCGCAGGTGGAGGCAGAGGCTGTGAACAGGGCGATAACCATCGCCAACCAGACCAACTGCCCCCTTTATATCACCAAGGTGATGAGCAAAAGCGCTGCTGAAGTCATTGCTCAAGCCAGGAAAAAGGGTGAGTTATTTCCCTCTTAGCTCATGCGCTTCAGCTCCCCGCCAACATCAGCTCCATCCCCCCAGGAAAGGGTTCTTTTTCCAGTGTTGCTGTCCAGGCTCCGTTTCCAAAGGTCCCAAACAACTGCTGCTGTCTCGTCTCCCACAGACGAGTATTCAGTGGTCGTGTCAGAGCCAGGAGCCGTTTCTTCTGTTCCTGCCCAGCCTCTCTGTTCACACTCCTCCTCCCACACTCGTGTTATCCAGAGTCATTCCACGCTGTCTGCATTTACTGACTCCCCCTGGAGACTGCAACTTCCAGCTGCTGTGGCTTTTTCCCTCGGGGCTTTCTGCTGATGTGCCCGGGGTCGGGACTGGCTCCAGGAGCGCTGACAGAGGCGTTGACTCACAAGCCCTGTTGGATTTAGTTGGAGCAGCTGGAGAGGTGCCTGGTTCCAGCTGCCCACCGTGCTCTCCCTGCCTGTGGAGCAGCCACTCCTGATGTGCTGGAGCTCACAGCCTGCCAGCCCAGCAGGAAATTGGGCTCAGCAGTGTGGGGTGGCCCGGGGGTTGCAGTGCCCTGTGCTCCCTCTGCTGCAGGAAGCTCCGACCCGCCGTGGGTGCTGCTGCAGATGTGTCTCCTCCCTGGCCAAGGTTTGTGAGGGAGCCGAGCTGCTCTGGGTGGTGCAGGAGGAGCCCTGGCCCTGCTGCCTTGCCCTCCGGGAGCCAGGGTTACCCCCAGTGAGTGTCTTGTCTCCTGCTTTGTCCTGTGACTAAACCCTTCATTTCTATTTAAAGCAGCTCTGGGGGGGTGAGTAAGCAGGAGGGATGGTTTGCCCCCTTCTTTCCTCACAAGGCTTGGATTTAATTTTATGCAGTCCAAATAAGCCTGGATGGATATACAAATGACGTCACTTTCCATCTGGGTGTTTGGTGGGAGAAGAGCTGATTTCCTCCTGCAGCAGACAGAGCTGTGCCTGTGCATTGGCTCGGCAGCATTTGGGTCCTGTGGTTCCTGGTGGATGAGTTTTGGGGAGGAGGAGTGATTCCCAAGGCATCTCTCTCCCCTCGTGGCCTGGAGCAGCTGGAGGGTTTTTGGGATAACCCTCCCTCTGCTAATTCCTCTGCTGAAGGGAATGTGTTGGCACAGCAAAGGGGCTGGTTGTGGGATCACCCTGGAGAACAACTGGAGCAGCCCTGCCCTCCTCCACATCCAGCACTGGAGGCTCGTGGAGCATCAGCACAGACACCTTCCTGTGCCCTGAGCCCACCAGGGAGAGGGGGGCACTGCTGTGGGGGACCACACTCTGGGATCACAGGAGCCATAAAACACAGCCTGGCTTGGGCGGGTGTCCCCCTGGCCGTGGAAGGTGCTGGGGTTGTCCCAGAGGAGGAGGGACCCACGGGACTCCCTGCCCTTGGAGCCTGGGCTGGAACACACAGTTCCCCTTCAAATTGCCTTTTGTCCTTATAAGGAGAATTTGGGGGATGGATGGCGTGGATTCCCCGCTCCTTTATTGAAGTCCCTCAGTTGAAGTGCTGTGCAGGAGCTCAGGAGGGCCACACACACAAGCCTTGCCCTCCCAGGCAGGGAGGAAACACAACTGAGGACTGTCCAAGGCGAACACAAACCCCAATTCATTTGCTGAATGGGAGGGAACGAATGTTATTTAAAGCCAGATGTCCCCAGTGGCATTTTATGGAGGAGATTCCCTGCTGGAAAATCTGGGAGCTCCAAACCCCACTCCCTGCAGCCCCATCCCCTCAATGTCCTGGCCCACACGAGCCCTCCCTTCCCAGGCAGGGTGTGTTTTGCTTTCTTCTGCTTCCAGAGCCCTGTTTGTGGCCACTGAGGGCAGCAGGAACCTCCTCCTCTGCTGGGGGAAACCCTCTGACAGAGGCTGTGCCTGCACCTCCTGTGCCAGGGGGACCCTGGGAGCAGCTTGAAGGCACTTAAATCATCATTTTGCCTCGGCTGGTGGGCTCTTTCCCAGCTCTCTGGAGACCCCACAGATGTCCCAGGAGCTCTGAGAATGCAGGGAAATAAATATCTCATATTTACACCCTGCCTGGGGAGGGGTAAGCCTCTCCTGCCAGGTCTGGGCTTGCCTTTGCCCACCTTCCCTCGAGTGGCCAGGCTTGGCACACACCAAGAGGGGTGCCCAGCAGGCAGGGGTGGGCACAGAGCACACGGGGTGGAGGGGGGGGTTGCATTTGGGGAGCAGGTCCCTGGGGCTGCCAGCCTGGGCTGCTTTTGGGGGTGCAGCATCTGTGCATGGTGTGCAGATCCTCACTCCAGGGGACTCTGCCCCTTCCTGAGGTCCTTCCAGCAGTGCTGGTGGGCAGGAAGGGTGCCCTGGTGGGGAGGGCATGGCCAGGCACGAGGTCCAGGTTCACTCCTGGGGGTGCCACGGGTTTGGTGTGGGGGGATCACTCGGTCCCCTGAGCTGCATCTGTGGACCAGGAACACCAGAATTTCCCCGTGGTGGAAGCAAACTCTGCTGGTGGGAGTTGTCTCCCCCCTCACCCGTGCACAGACCCTGCTCCAGGAAACCCAGCCTTGCTAGGAGGTCTTTTTTACATATCAATTTATTCCAATATTGCAGGAATATTTTTGTCATTCTTTTTCTTCCACTGCCCTCCAGCTCAGGCAGGATCTCCTCATGCCCTCACAGCTGCCTTCAGCCTCTCGTTCCAGGATAAATAAATAAATATTCAAATGAATATAAACAATAAAATGAATCTTTACACCAACCCTGTCAAGCCCAGTGAACCAGTGCCAAGTTCAGCAGTTTTGTGAAGGGCTGTGCACATTTTGCTGCCCCAGACTCTGATCAGTGGCGGTGTCTTTATTGCTGCTGCACACCTTGCAGTGTGTGATGCTGCCACGACCTCCCCACCCCGTCCTTTCTCAGGAGGATGCTTTTTGCCTGGATCCAGGCTGGAGATGCTGCTGTCCTGGTGCTCACTGTGTGTGTCCCTGTCCTGTAGGCACCGTGGTGTATGGAGAGCCCATCACAGCCAGCCTGGGCACTGATGGATCCCATTACTGGAGCAAGAACTGGGCAAAGGCAGCAGCTTTTGTCACATCCCCACCACTGAGTCCTGACCCAACCACTCCTGATTTTCTCAACTCGCTGCTGTCCTGGTGAGTGGAGCTCTCTGTGCTCCTACAGCTGTGACAAAACACAGGCTGGTTCGGGGGTAAACCTGTGTCAATAAAACACCTTTGATGTCCTTTCCAGCGGAGACCTCCAAGTGACTGGCAGTGCCCACTGCACCTTCAACACTGCTCAGAAGGCTGTTGGGAAGGACAACTTCACCCTGATCCCTGAAGGAACCAATGGCACCGAGGAGAGGATGTCCATCATCTGGGATAAGGCTGTGGTATGTCACACACATCCCAGGTTTGGGTTTCAGCTCCACGTTTAGAGGTGCAAGAGCTGCAGGAGTTTATGATCCCCCCCCAGTCACTCCTCACAGCCCTTCCACTCGAGGTCTTTGCCCTTTCTTTTTGGGGTGGTCCTCACCTTGCTCATGCAGGGGCTCCTCTGCTCTTTGCCCAGGTGACTGGCAAGATGGATGAGAACCAGTTTGTGGCTGTGACCAGCACAAACGCAGCCAAAATCTTCAACCTGTACCCGCGGAAGGGCCGCATCGCCGTGGGCTCCGACGCCGACCTGGTCATCTGGGACCCCGACAGCGTCAAGACAATCTCTGCCAAGACTCACAACATAGTAAGGAGATTTCCTACCCCGGGAGCTCTGCTGCCCCTTTCCTACTCCTCGTCCTCCTTAGTGCCAGGCTGTGCTGCCAAGAGCTGGAGCTCGTGCCCTGCCCGGCCCCTCCTGGTCTCACACTCGGCTGTGTGAGCAGAACCAGAGCAGATCTGAAATCACGCGGGCACCCAGAGATGCCCCCGGAGCAAAGAGCTTGTCTGCTGCTCCTCAGGGTCGGGTGATTGGATCTGAGCACACAGAAAGCTCTTTGAGGCTGCGACAATAGCAAAAGGCCTCTTAGGACAGTGCTGTTCGTGACCTCCAGGCTCACTAGTGCTGGGAAAGGGAACTTTTGCCTTTTCCCTTTTCTGGTTGGGGTCTGTGAAGCTTTGTCAGCTCATGGACACCTTTGCTGGAGATCTGAGCCAGGTCCAGGGTCTGAGTGGATTTACACCATGTACTGATGTGTGGAGTCAGAATTGTGACTTTACAAGTGATCATCCCCACGTTAATTGGCACAGGGAGGGTACCAGGCAGCACCCAGACAAACCAGACCTTGCCCTTGGTTCTTCTGCAGCTTTGTGGTGGCACTTAGAGGCCCTGGTTGCTGCATCCCACACCTTGTACCTGACTCCTGCCTGTGGGAATCTGCAGAGCATTCCCAATGCCAAGGCTGGTTGGAGGCTCCCCGTGACACTGGAGCCCTGTCTCAGAGAAAGCAGCCACTGTCTGCATTTGTTGACAACTTCTTTCCCTGCTGGCCATGAACCTGTGGAATGTTTCCCTGGAAAAAACCTCCTTGTCCTTTTTTTTTTTTTCCTGTGAATGCTTTCATTCACTCCAGCGCTGAAGGAGCAAAGTTTTCTTCCACACTTGGATCCCCGGGCACATTCACAAAGAAACAGGCTTTTTTTTTTAAAAAAGGTTTGGTTCACTTCCCTGTGACTTCATCCTGCCTCTGCTCAGACTTCTGACAGAGCAATTGCAGGGGTCTGGTCACTTCAGTCACCTTGGAGGTGCTTCCAGACTCCTTGCAGTCTGGAGAGGAATGACTTGGAGGAGGGAACTCAGGGAGCCAGTGCGTTTGGGTGCCAAACTGAGTGCTCTGAGCGTGGCCCTGTGCTCAGGAATGGAAGGCCATGTTGCCTGGTGGGGTGGAGTGCTTGGAAATCATTGCTGTTTAACAGCTACTGTCTTTGGGAAATGACCTGAGCTCCTTAAATATCCTAACACAGAACTCGGAGACTTTGGTGGACGTGCCCCAGGGCAGCCAGGATTGACACTGTGATTTTGAGGTGGATCAGGGCAGGGCTGAAGGAGAACCAGCTCCGTTCAGACATACTTTGGTCTGCAGAACCTCTAAAACTCTGACCACATGGGAGAGGCCTCAGCACTGAGGGATCAGCTGTGGCCAAAGGCTGCACCCTCAAACTGTGCCAACACCACGGAGGATGGAGGGCTCTGGTTTGCGAGAGCTTGAAGGGCTGTGTGAGAAATCACAGCCTTTTTTCACAAACCCATCTCTGACCTCTTCCCCTTTCCCTGCCTCACCTCTTGTATCTGGCATCACACCTGAAGGGTCTGGAGAGGTTCAGGCTGGACATCAGGAGGAGTTTCTTCCAGTGGAAAGGGTTGTTAAACATTGGAAGGGGCTGCCCAGGGAGGGTTGGAGTGCCCAACCCTGGAGGTGTCCAAGGCAGGACTGGCCATGGCATTCAGAGCTCTGGGCTGGGGGACAAGGTGGGCACACCTTGGACTCAGTGACCTCTAATGGGATTGCTCATCCTCAATTAACAGGATTGGAAACCTGCTTTTTGTTAGAGAAACTGGTGCAAGTGATGGCTTTGGAGTGCAGGCATGCTGGGCTGGGCAAGGCTGGAACAAAGGGCCCTTTGAGGGCGAGGCTGGTGCTGTGGCACGGGCAGCACAGGGATCACGTGGCATTGCAGGGTTGCTACTTTTTCAAATGTTCAAGCAACTGACAGATATTTTCCAAGAATTCTCACTGCTCTTGCCACTCTCTGGCAAGGAAGCATTGGGAGCTAGAGGGGGAGATGGTGTTGTTCTTGGAACCAGCCTAATCCATAAGCTCCTGACCAAGCCTCCTCCTTTGCCACCACAAGGCTTTTGAGCCTGGCCCCGGTTCAGGGTTGGTTTAACCACTGTCCTGGCTCATTGTAAAGCTGCAGTCAAGGCTGCCCATACTTATAACACACTTCAAGGGCAAACTCCATCATTAACTCAGGAAAGAAGACTTGGATTTGACTCAGATGGGCCCTGGAGTAACAGTGCCCAAATACCATGGTTGCTGTGCATCCCCTTCCAGGAGCTCCAGGGCTGTGACACTTCCAGTGATTCCTTTGGAACTTGCCTTTTTTCCATGTTGTAACGTTTCCAATCCTGTTAATTGAGGATGAGCAATCCCATTAGAGTAAAACAAGATTGTTTTAGCTGCTCCCTGGCCCATCAACCAAAACACTTGGTTGGAATTAGAGATTTTCAGAATTATCACTGGTTTTAATATGAAGTTTAGATAAAGCTTCCGAATCCCCCAAGGCTCACGAGAGGGTAGTGCCTAAATGAGATGCTCCCACCTGAAACTGTTTTTCCCCTTGCCACGTGTCTGCCCCGTCCCTGGAAGTGTCCAAGGCCATGTTGGAGCACCCTGGGCTGGTGGGAGGTGTCCCTGCCCACAGCAGGGCACTGGATGAGCTTTGAGGTCCTTTCCAACCCAACCCATTCTGGGATTCTTTACCATTCCCATTTCAGTGGAAATTTTGCATTAATCAATCCTTCATGATCTCAGGAGCAGCCTTTATGGAGTCCTATAAATCCCAGCATCCAGAACTGAGCTAAAAACTGCTGGGTTTGCCGCCACCTGCCCCTACAATCGCGGCAGAGTCCCCACGAGGTGGGGGTGGCCGAGGGAGGCTCTTCTGGCTGGGTGGGCTCTGACCTGCAGCTCCTGCCTCGCAGGCTCTGGAGTACAACATCTTCGAGGGCATGGAGTGCCGTGGGTCCCCCCTGGTGGTCATCAGCCAGGGCAAGATCGTGCTGGAGGATGGCAACCTGCACGTCACCGAGGGCTCGGGCAGGTACATCCCCAGGAAGCCCTTCCCAGACTTCGTCTACAAGCGCATCAAAGCCCGGAGCAGGGTGAGTTGGGGTTTTGGGGGGGCTGCACTTCCCTTCCCTCACCCCACTCCTGGCTCAGGCCACGCTCCTGCAGCAGGGAAGGTGGGAAGGTGGGAATGTGGGAATGTGGGAAGGTGGCCTGGGCAGGAGCCACGTGTGTCTCGTGGCTCTTTGGGGTTTGCCGTGCCCGGGAGTCGTTGCAGAGGAGGCTTTGGGTGGAGCTTGGGTTTGCTGCAGAGTTTGGGCTTAATAATGTTTTTCATAGATTAGAAGAATGGCACAAGATTTAGTATAATAATATCTTAATATTTTAAAAGTAATATTAATTTTCTTTAATTCTCTGTCCTGGGAATGTCCATGCCCAGACAGAGCATGTGTCCAGGAATTCTCCAGCCTGGACATACACCAAGAGAGGTTACCAATAGCATTTATAGATCAAACCTTCCAGCAACACTTTAGCCTTCTAATTTATTGTCATAGCTACATGCTGCTGCTTTCCCTTCTGTCAGATGTGATCAGGTGCTCTGGTCTGGTGACTGCTGAGTCACAGGCACAGCCTACTGACTGCTTAAAAGGGAGGATTTTCCACTTTGAAGAGGCTGAAGCTGTTGGAAAGTGATTCTGTAAAATACACCCATCCAAGCCCCGAAGTGTCTTTGGATGTGTCTGACAGGGGAGATGACACTGAGCTCAGCTGCAGCTTCTTGCTGAGGGTTTAAGAGGGTTATTTCTAGGTGAAGTCAGGTTTCTGAGCAGAAGTGGCTTTGATGTTTGAAGTGTTGCCCTCTCCTGGACACAGCCAGAGCTGTGTTGGTCCTGCTGGCCATGGGGCTTCTTCCCAGTCCTTGCAAGTGATCTTTCCTTAATTATGCTTCTGAAGAGATTGCAAATTACCAAAATTCCAGGCAGGGTGCAGAGCAGATCCCTGGTTCCTGTTGTGTTCTGCTCTCCCCCAGAAATCCATGACTGACCTACAAATCCAATTGGGCAGCATCTCAACTGGAATAATTGCATTTAAGCCAACCTCGAGCTCCGGGGCTGCTGATGGGAAGCCTTCCCCTGTTCCCAGTTGCCAGCTGGGAGCTCCAGGACTCTCCAGCAGTGGGATATGGGAGTGCAAAGCTCTGGGTCCCAAATGCCAGAGAGCCCTGGGGGGCCCAGGGACTGAGAGCCCCCCCCACACCGTGCTGGAAGGGGTCAAACTGCACAAACACTGCTTGGGACTTGTAGGAAAAGAGGGCAAATGAACCTTGTTTGCTGCAGAACTGCCTGGGGTGGACAGAGACACAGCCATGACTGGCACAGACAGAGAGAGGAAATAGGGAGAGATATAAAATGGGTATAAAGCAGATACAGAGAGCGGGTTCTACAAAGATACAGATATAAAATAGAGGTAGAAATATAATAGGTTTAGATATAAAAGAGATACAGATATAAAATAGAGATGTAAAATAAAGAGAGCATGTTTTACATAGATATAGATAAAAATAGATGCAGATGTAATAGAGATCTAAAATAGATACAGGTGTAAAATAGATCTAAAATAGATACAGGTATAAAATTGATATAGCTATAAAATAGATACAGATCTAAAATAGATACAGATATAAAATACAGATATAGATGACATGTTTTACATAGATATAGATACAAATGTAGATATAAAATCAGTGCAGGTATAAAATAGATATAGATATAAAATAGATATAGAAAGCATGTTTTCCATAGATACAGATACAAATAGATACAGATATAAAATAGATACAAAATAGATAGAGTTAGCATGTTTTCCCTGGAGAGAGATACAAATATAGATAGAAAATCAATACAGGTATAAAATAGATACAGATACAGGTATGAAACAGCTACAGACACAAAGCAGCGTATAAGCCCGGTGTGGCCCAGCAGAGGGCACAGACAGGGCACAGCTCCCCAGGGACAGCAGGGAGCGGGTGCCCTTCAGCCCCTCCCACTGCCCCCCAGCCCCGCCACTTGTG
>VXAU01005352.1:39650-50415 GCA_013399695.1 Formicarius rufipectus
GGTGTTTTTGTCTTGGGAGGGGTGTTTTTGGCTTAGGGAGGATGTTTGGCTTGGGGGGGGATGTTTGACTTGGCAGGAGGTGTTTGGCTTGGGAAGTGTTTGGTTTGGGGGTGGTTTTGACTTGGAGGGTGTTTAGCTTGAGTGGGTGTTTGGTTTGTGGGGAGATGCTTGGCTTGAGGGGTTGTTTGGCTTGGGACACCTTCTACCAGCCCAGGTTGCTCCAGCCTGGCCCTGGACCCTTCCAGGGAAGGGGCATCCACAGCTTCTCTGGGAATTCCATCCCAGCCCCTCCCCACCCTCCCAGAGGAGAATTCCTTCCCAATATGTCCCTGCCCTCCTTCAGCTTAAGGCCGTTCCCCATTGTCCTGTCACTCCATGCCCGCGTGTTTAAGAGTGAGATCTTTCTATTTTTAAGAGGTTGGCAACATCTCTTTTTAAGGTGGCACCAACTTGAGCAGAGCTCTGCCAGCTGGGCCCAGCTGTGCATCCGGGATGGGGCAGCTTTGATTTCTCAGCTGCTGTCCCAGTGCAAGAAGGGCAGGAGGAAAGGGATAAGGAGGCTGACAAAGGGAAAAGCATTGAGACACCTCTTCCCTGTGCAGGGCTGGGTCGTTCAGGTGGTCAGGGCAGAGCTACAGAAGAGCTTCCAGCAGAATTAGGGCACGGTTGGGGTTGGGGGGGGTGGAGCAGCAAGAGCTTTTCCTCCCCATGACACAGAATCACAAAAAAGCCTTTGAAGCCCAGCCAGCCCAGCCATAACCCAGCACCAAGCCACGTGCCCAGGTGCCACAGCCACGGAGGGGGAGCTCTGAGCACTCCCAGAGGTGGTGACCCCCCCCTTTCTCTCTCTCTCTCTGTCCCACAGGGGCACAGATCGACGACAACATCCCACGCCGCACGACCCAGCGCATCGTGGCACCGCCAGGAGGGCGTGCCAACATCACCAGCTTGGGCTAAGGAGCTCCCCTCCCGTGCCCACCAGGCAGAGCAGGGGGCCAGGGCACCTGGAGACCCTCCTTGATCCTTTTAGAGCCTGTGACAGTTACTGCGGGCAACCAGAGAGGGGGGGCTGAAGCAAAAAAGCGCCTCTTTCAGTCCCCTCAGATCCCCCTCCTCCTCCTCACCGACCCCTCTCACTGTCCCCCCTTACACGTTGAAAGGAATAAACCCTGGTTTTGGCACCTCTGACATGCAAGAGTAAATGTAAAGAGGGTGTTTGAGATATGTGGCCTCTGTCCCATTCAGCATCTTTCTTTTAATAAGGGAAGGATAAAGTGAATTTCCCGGGAGCTGCCTTTAAGACACACACACACACACACACACACACACACAGAGTAAAAAGAATAATAAATAAATAATGAACATTTAAAAAAAAGCTTTTTTTTTAATTTTTTTTTTTAATGCCAAGCAGAAGAGTAGTTCAAGGGTTTTAAACTGGATGTTGTGTAGGGTTCTGTGTCCCAGCAGGGTAGTTAGGCCAGCAGGGAGGGGCACGGACCCCAGGCTGTCCCCAGCACCACCTCGGAGCTCACTGGAGAGAGGAGCAGGACCCAGCACTGGGATTGCACAGGGAGCATCACCCCAGCCACTGGGTGAGCCACCATCTGAGGGCACGTGGGTTCTCTGGGGCTCCTTTGTTTCCTGGATTTCTTTTTCTCCTGGACTTTGCTCCAAGCTGGGTCCTCGAGGCGAGGTGGTTTTATTTTGGGGTTTGTTTCAATGTCTGTGTGTGTGTGGTTTTGATGTGTTTGTGTCGTCGTGTTTACGAAGCCTTATCTGAGAACTGGGAATGATCTCCCTGTTCTTCCCAAACCTCACCCAAGTCACAGCCTCCCACCAGTGTCACTGCCACTGCCCCCCTGCTACTCCAGGTATCCCTTGGTTGCATCGTTCCAGCCATCTCTGCAGCAGGTCCATGAGCTCCCATCTTCACCTGGGGTCTTGAGCTGGTGCACCCAGAGGAGCTGGACACCCCCCGAGTTGCTGGGATGGAGGATCTCGAGGGGTTTTTAGCAGTTGAGTTTGTCTTTTGTTCCTGGAGGTGGACATCCAGGAGCAGGGGCAGGGAGCAGCATGCTGGGCTGGGGGCTTCTGTAGCAGAGACCCCTCCCTGGCCATCAGAGACAGGTTATTTAAAGCTTGGGGAGGGCTTGTCTTGAGCTCTCAGCCCAGGAATCGCCATGGGGTGTTGCCTGAGCATCTGTGGCAATTCCAGTCGGGAACCAGAGGCCCAGCTGTTGGAACTGGGAGCCCCCAGAGCAGCTGAGAATCTCCTGTCCGTGGGGACAGTGTCCCAGCCTCTCATTCCTGCAGGAATCTGTGCACATATCCATGGGAAGGCCTGGCCCTTCCTCCCCTCCCTCAGATTCCTGGGATCTGAGAAACCAGCAGCGCTCCTTCAGTGACTGGGGGAGCCCCAGTTTTTGGGGGGCAGGCAGATCTGGGCAGGCAGAGCATCTCATGGGACTGGAGCTCTTTTAGCCCTGGGACTGGAGGCTTCTTGTTCTCAGGACACAGCAAATGTGCCCCGGTAGATTCCCACTTCTCCCCAGCATTCCCAAGGCATTCCCAAGGCCTCTGCTCAGCACAGAGAGCTTTGCCACCCTCGTTCCCTCCACTCTCTGCCTGCCCTGGCCCTTGGGCTGCATCTTCTGCTTTCTCTTCTTTCTCTTTGTGCTTTGCCACCTCCGTTGTTTTCCCATGGCTTTGTGAGTGTTTTCTTAACTGGTGTTTACAGGTTCTTTTAGGGGAGGAAAAAACCAAACCTACAGGTGAGGGCTTTTGAGAAAGACATGCCCAATTTGTTGCCACGAGGCATCAGCGCTGGGGTTTGTAAGGTTGGGTACCCAACTCCTCCCAGATGCTGCACCTGATTCCTCGAGGTCCCTTTGAACACAGAAGTTGAGGAAAACTTGGCCGTGTCCCTCCAGCCCTTTGGCTTTTCCCTTCAACCCTCGGGTCTCGTCGTGTTTGCGTGAAGAGTTTGCACTTTGTTTGTTGAGTAATCCGTGAACTTAATATATTATCGCAGTTTCATTTGTTGTTTTTTCTTTAAAGGTTGTTTGTTTTTTTTTTCATTTTGGTCACCTGTATGTTAAAATCAAATTGAAGGAGTTGGGGAGAGAAAACAAAACAAAACAAAACAAAGAATTGCAGATCTGTTTCGATTCTGGGGAACATCCGCGGCTCTTCAGTGTTCACTTAAAACTTCCTTTTTGTTTCTTTTCCTTCACTGACTCGCGATGACTTTTTGAGTTTTAATTTGTTCTTCAAAAGGAAAGGGAAAAAATATAAAAAAGAAAAAAAAAAGGATTTTTGCAGGCTGTGTAAGCATGTTTTATCCTGTGAGAGCTCGTCCGCTTTGTGTCTGTTTAATGAATGTCATATGTAAATGCTTAAAGGAAAAAAGAAAGCAAAACAAAACGAAGACAATGACTTAATTAATTAATTAACCGCAGTGACTTGAAGCTCTAAAAATAAAATCAAAAAGACAAAAAAAAAAAAAGTAGGATTTAATACTAGCTGGATTTAACCCTTGGATTTGTGATTGTGCCCCATGAGTGGAGGAGCTGTAAGTGCTAAAGCTGATCATGTGTGTAGACAAGGAGAAGTCCTGATATTTGACCATTGTCCCAATGGCAAGAACACCCCACCCCACCCCAAGTCTTGTGTTTTATCCCCTCCAAACTCTGTGTTATATTCCCACGGGAACTCCTAATAAAGACAAAATGTTGTTGTTTCAGAAGGTGCATCTGTGTCTGCAGGGGATGGTGTTGGGTGGCCCTGCACCCTTGGCTGGTGCCTTCAGCTCTGGGTTGGGGCTGGAGAGAAGGTCCAGTGGTCCTTGGGAGGTGGAGACCTTTCCCTGGGAGAGCTGATGCCTTCAAAGGAAAAGCAGAGACACTTGCCTGGGAATTCCTGGCTCTGCGCTGCTGGAATGGGAGCAAAAGCCCCTGGAATTCCTGGCACAGCCCTCAGCCCTCCAGGGTGGGGCTGCCTGGACCTTCTAAGAGCCAAGGAAGGGGCAGAAAACAGCTGGGAATGAAAGAGGTGGAATGGGGAGGGTCTGAGCTGGTTGGGAAAACACCAGTGGGATTTTGGGGGTGGTGGTGTTGGGGTTTTACTGGAGAAACACCAGTGGGACTTTGGGTTTTACTGGGAAAAGACCAGTGGGATTTTGGGGGTGGTGGTTGGGTTTCACTGTCTCTGTGACTGGGGTGGCCCCACACCATAGGAAGGGCTCCAGGAGACCCAGCCAGCCCTGACAGCTGCCCAGATGTTGGATGCTGCACCCCAAGACCCACCAGCTCAGCCCTCTCAGGGGTCCTGACAACAATCCTGTTAATTAACGCAAAGTTTAATTACTGTGAATTTCCCTAGATTTTTAGAACTCCAAAAATAAACCAATTTAGCTGCTTTTAGCTGCTTGCTCTGGATGCACGGAAGCTTCCAGGACTCGTTTTCTCTCCTTTTTTAGCCCCCAAATGTGCTGGTTTTGCTCAGCGCCGTTAGATGGCAGCAGGACACGCAGAAACGGGCAGGACAAACCCCCTCGAGGCACGTGGATCATCTCGGGATGGTGGAGGATGTAATAAATGTGGAATACACCCCGCGTTTAGGATTACCGTGGCAGAGAGATGACGCTGTCTCCACCAGTCCCTAAAATAAGAGCAGCAGAGCAGACCCTTCCAGTGCAAACTGGTGTGCCCAGCCTGGGAGCTGGGGAGGTGACACAGGGACGGGCTGTGATTGTCACAACAACTCGTACCGTGTGGGAAACCACGTCGGCTGTGAGCCCCGCCGGTCACACGGGGCTTCCTTTGAAAACCCCGAGTTCAGTTGCTAATGGAGCTCTCGATTTCACCATTCTCAGTCTCATTTGAAGTCCAAATAATCATTCCTGCCCCAAAGGCTTTTCTTCTTAAATCCCCCAGGGATTTGCTGCTGTTCTCCAGACTAACCCACTTCCAGAGGAGGGCAGCAGATACCCGTGGTTAAGCTGTTTGATGAGTTTCCGAGGCTGCTTCTCCCTCCTGTTTCCATCTCTTCCTCCCCAGAGCATCCTGTTTCCATCTCTTCCTCCCCAGAGCACCCAGGCCTTCCCTTTTGCACATCTCTTCTGCTTTTCACACCCAAACCTGCCACACTTTGTCCTTCATCAGGCAGATTCTGACTCGTACACACCTGAAATGATCTTCTTTTTCCGAATCAACGTTGGCTGTAAGAGGAAATCACCTGCTTTTCACTTCATTGTGAAGATTCACACCCAGAACTCGCCACCAAAGCTGGAGGACGGTTACCAGTGGGTTTCTAAATTCCCCATCAGAGCCACCCCACAGGTTTTCCTACAGATTCTGGCAAGGTTTTTGTTACCAAACAGCCAAAGCATGAGGAAAACTACATCCCTGTCCCCTGATGACCTCAACCAGGCAGGAAAATGTCCTGGTTTATTTATCAGTCCTACAGGACAGAAGCAAAGGGACCGTGGGAGGGCTCTGGAGGTGGATGTCACCTCGGTGGCACAACGTGTTTGTGGGACAGGGAGGAGAAGCCAAGGCAAAGAGCAGCTGGGGGGGCTGGACTGGGACAGGGTGACACTCAATTCCCACATCTCCTCTGCCACACTCAGGCTCCAAATTCCTGGTGCTTCCCTGGAATGGCTTGTCACGGGTGACACCTGAAAGGACATCATGGGTTGTGATTTGTCCTTCCTTCCTGGGCCGTTCCACGGTGCTCTTTGGTCAGAGAGAAACAGGAGGTCCCAGAGGACCATCTGTGCATGGACCACAGCTCTGCAGAAGCCCTGTGGGTCGCTCCCCTCTGCTCTCCTGCCCTCCCTCCATCCTGGTTGGTGGCAGGATCAGCTTTCCCAGGCTCTGGGCCAGTTCTGTCATGAACTTCTACCCCACATTTTTACTTCAATCCAGTTGTGTTTTGCCCTTTCCTCCAGAAAAGCCTCCCTGCTGGGTGCAGGGGGGATCTAATGAAGGCTGAGGGGGCTCCACTCTGACCAGGGCTTAGCAGTCAATTTAAAGCCTCCTGAGATTTTATATTTTAAGAAACACTCTGAAAAATCTCTCCCTGTCACAGCCCGGGGTAGGCAGGGAAAGGAGCCCAGAGGAACCAGCATTAATTCTCCAGCCTCCTGCAAACCTCCCTCCTATCACTGGATCCACATGTTGGGCCCACGCAGAGACAGGTTTCCTGGGCTCCTCTCCAGGTGTGTCTCCTGCCTCATCCCAGGGAAGGGTGGGATGAACAGCTTCTCACAGCCAGAGTCATCCCAAATTCTCACAGCCAGAGTCATCCCAAACTCTCACAGCCAGAGTCATCCCAAACTCTCACAGCCAGAATCATCCCAAACTCTCACAGCCAGAGTCATCCCAAATTCTCACAGCCAGAGTCATCCCAAACACTCCCCCCCAGCCACGGTGCCCTGGCTTTGCCTCCTCCTGTCACAGAGTCATGGAATGGTTTGGCTTGGAAAGGACCTCAAAGACCATCTCATCCCACCCCTCCTGCCCTGGGCAGGGGCATCTCCCACCAGCCCAGGTTGCTCCAAGCTTGGGCACTCCCAGGGATGGGGCAGCCTCAGGAAATCTGGGAATTCCACACCCTCCCAGTGTCCCCGGGGTGACGTCCATGCAGATGGACACCCTCCAGCCTTCCAGGGGGCCCAGGAGGGCTCTGCTGGTTTGCACTGGGCCGGGTTTTACTGCCCCTGAACTCGTGGATCTCCCCCAGAATGGCACTGGAGGCTCGTGGATGCCAAGGCACGGCCAAGGCCAGGGCTCTGCACCCCCAGTGGGCATTTGCTGCTGGCACCGAGGGGGGATTTTGGGGTGCAGACACCAGAAAAGCACAGGTGGGCAAAGTTTGTCTAGAAAGGGGAAGGGAAAGGATCTCTTTTTCCCTGAGCTGCCTTTGATTTAGTGGGAGGAGAGTTTTAATCAAGCCCTTGTACCTCCAAGCCATAAGTTACTAGAGGAGAGCAGGGACAGCCTTTTTGGGGACTTGCTGACGCCCTGAGCTTTGGAGATTATTAATCACAAAACGTGGGCTTGCAGGAGGCTTTTTTGAGGGTTGGGGTTTTTTTTACTGCCAAATAATGTCAGAAGGTGAAGAACAACGTGAATCCCCCACCAAGAGCTGTAAATAACAGCTATAAACGTGGCTCGTAAATTGCCCCCTGGGTTGTGTTCGCCCTCCCTCCCCCTCAAATCCAATTTTCCTCGTCCGGTTCCTCAGCCTGTGTGGGAACCTGGGGCAGGAACCTCTGAGCAGGCAAGGCTGGGGCTCTGCAGGGGTGGTTCCACCACGACCAGTGCTCCAGAGGGACTCCCAGCATAATGCCAGAGCTGGTCCCCTTGGAATATGTTCCCAAAGACGCCTCTCAGGTCACCCCCTGACTGTTCTGGACCTGCAATAAAACTCAGACCATGATGGGCTGGAGTTGCACCCCAGGAAGAAGGTCCATGGCACGACAAGGTCCCTTCCCCCTCCTCAGTGATGGATGAGTTTCGTGAAGATCCTGGAGGGAGGGAACGTTTCTGGCTTAGGCTTTAAAGAAGGAAAGCCAGGAGGCTGAAGACAAGCAAAACACGAGCCAGACAGTGACAACGGAGGGGAAAGTTCCTTCCCAGCCCCCCAAAACAGCCCCGTGGGACAGGCAGGAGCTCAGAGAGACTGTCCTTGGGACAGAGGGCTGTTCCAGGAGGCACAAAGCAGCCCCGAGGAGGAGCAGGACACAGGGTGGGTGCTGGGTGTGCCCAGTGTCACACAGCAGCACGGAGAGGGCACTGCTGCCCTGCCCTGCCCTGCCCTGCCCTGCCCTGCCCGAGCCAGGCGGGCACAGCTGGGTTGGGGGGGCTCTGCCTGCACAGGAACCATCAGCAGGAGGGGGAGAAACGGGACCCCCAGAGGGGATCGCTGGTTGTCGGGGGTGAAGGACGAGCCTGGCAGGGCAGGGCAGGGNGCTCGGAATTCGGGAGGGGAGGGGAGGGGAGGGAAGGGAAAAGGGAAGGGGAAAGGGAAGGGAAGGGAGCCTGTCCTTGGAACACCCCCTGGAATGGCCCCCAGTGCTTTGCCCCAGACACCACCACCCCTGTCCCTGGCAGGGCCAGGTAAAGAGGGAGGGGCACTTTCTTGGCTGCTTCCCATGGTTGGGGCTGCTGATTCAAACCCTCCAGGAGGTTTTTTTTTTTGTCTCTTTAAGCCCCCGAACACGTTTGCAAGAACAGCAGCAGCTTGATGGCAGCTCATCCATCAGCTTGGAATGCAGGTTTTGTGTAAGTGCCTCTGGCTTCAAAAAGTGGAATAAAGAAAGGGGCTCCTGCAGGAGGAGCAGCAAAAGAAGCACAACTCGGTTATTATAAATTCCTGCTATTACAAATCTGGCCCAGTCCCAGCAGAGGAGCATCCAGCCAAAACTGGGCTCTGAGTCGTTGCCTGGGGCAAACCCAGCCACTGACAGAGGACACAGGGGAGGGGGGTGTGCCCTGGGCTTGAGCCACTGCTCAGAGGGAACGAGTTTGGGTGTCCCAGTCCCTGTTCCCAAAGGCCCAGCCCAGGTGAGTCCTGGTTTGTTTTGGCAGAGCTCCCCTGGAGGCAGACCCTGCTCCCGGTTTCACTGGTGAGGCTCAGTGTTCCTGTGCATCCACACTGGGGTTGCATTTGAGATTTCAAGGTACAAATGATCCTTGGCATGGAAAGAGAATGAACTTCATGGGCTGGTGGCTGAGGCCACATTCTGGCTTGGGGCATCTCCTCCCTCCCTCCCTCCAGCTCTGGCTGAACAATTGTGCTGGGAACTTCAGCTCTGACAAATCAACTCCGAGTAATTCTGCACAGTTTGTTTTCTCAGGCAGACGGTGCAGACAGAGACAGAGACATCCCTGTGAATAATTGTGGAGGTCTTTCCTGCGAAAATCATCTCCACTTTCTGCATTTCACTCTGCATTTCACTCTGGATTTCACTCTGGATTTCACTCTGGATTTCACTCTGGATTTCACTCATCTCCACTGCAGCTCCCAGAACATCCCCTGCTGCAGGGGACAGCAGTGACTGCCCAGGTGAGGGGGTCACATTCCTGGTGGCCCCACGGATCAGGAGAAGCAGCAGCTGCCCCAGAGGGGGCTGTGGGTTGGATCCAGCTGCGAGCTGAGCCACGATGAGCAGCAGCAGAGATGCTTTTAGAAACCTGCCAGGCCACCAAATGAGGAGGGGAACCACCGTGCCACGGCAGAGGCATCTCGGTGCCTCAACAGGGAGAAGGAGAAGAACATCTCCAAAGGTGCTCAGCTCCAACCCCAGGGCCCTCAGCCCACGGTCCTGCATTGCAGTCATCACTCAGAGCCTGGTCCTGAGAAGACAAGGGGCTTCTCCTCTCCTCGCATGAGCTGCAAGGAGCCTGCAGGTGCTTCTTGCTCTGCACTGAGGGGCAGGTCTTCCCTCTCCCCAGTGCCCTGCCCTCAGCTGGGGCTGCCTGCACTGAGGATGCCCCGAATTTAGTGCCATGCTCGTGTCTGCTCCTGCTTTTGGGCTCGATTTGGTGCCTCAGTTCCCCTCCTGTAAAACAGAGATGCCACTCTTCCCCCTTGGGAAGCAGCTCGGGGTTCTGATGGATGTTGTCACACAGGAACTGTGGCATTAAACCAAATATGCTGGGGGGGGGTTTCTTCAGCCAGGGCAATAAATCTGATTCAAAGAAGTAAAAAAATGCCCTTAAAATCACCACATTTTGTCTCAGCTTGCTCAGATCCATTTTCATCTCCCTCCTCATAGCTCAGCGTGGATTTCAACAGCACAGGCATGACCTTTGTCACCAGACTGCCCCAAACCACCCCAAACTGCCCCAAAGTGCCCCAAAGTGCCCTAAACTGTCCCAAATCTGCCCCAAAGTACCCTGCCCTTCCCCAGCACCAAACCAGCCCAGGGCAGAGCAGCTCCCTCCATCCTGATGGGCTCCAGCAAACGGCTGCAGTGGGACAAACCCAGCTGCAACTGGGAACCCTCTGCACTCCCGGGGTCTTTGGGATCCCCTGGAAATGGGGTTTGAGGGAAGTCCTGGTGGGGTGAGCACCTTCTGAGCTGCTGAACAGCAGAGAATGAATTCCAGCCCCTCTTCGTGCAGCTGAAGGGGTGGAAATCTGGAAGCAGCAGAGGGTAGAAGATAAAAACCCCAGAAAAACCAGCCCAGGAGCCCGTTTTGCTCCTGTGGGGGCGGTGCAGTGCTGCCAGACACATCCCCTGGCACTGCACACACAGCCTGGCTGCTGCTTTTGCCCCCAGTCCAGCTGCAAAAGCAGTTTTGCCTGACATTTTATCCCTCAAACGAGCAACAGCCACCAGAGGGCAAGAGTCCTTCAGCCTGAGCTGGAGGCATCTCCCTGAGCATCCCCCCCGGGCTGGGACCACGCCGAGCCAAACCACTTCAATCAGTGAGAGCACTTCCATCCATTCCAGTGGTCTTTGGATCGGAGCCTGGAGTTCTTTTAGCATTAAAAAGAGCCCCAACAAAGCCAGCAAGATGTTTTATACAGCCCCAGAAACAAGGTTTTATAAACTGCCAAAAGCCCCAGGCATTTATGTGCTTTGGGCTTTGCTGTCACTTGCATGTTAAACGGTCCCTCTTATTTATAATAAAGGTAGTTTTTAAATACCCCCGTTCTGAGCAGGGCAGGGCCAGAGAGGGGCAGCAATCCAAGCTTTGGGTTCCCCCTCCCCTGCAGGGCTGGCTCAGCCTGGGGTTGCAGTGGGGCTGGC
>VXAU01005352.1:59692-108852 GCA_013399695.1 Formicarius rufipectus
CCTCCTCCTCCTCCTCCTCCTCCATCCCAGCGGAAAGAGCGACATCCCACGAGCCCCCCCGAGTTCTGCAGCCCCTTAAACATCATCCCCGCTCTCGCCCAGGGAGCTGCTGTGGCTTTTGGTGCCTGGCCCCTTGCAGTGCTGGTGGCCCAAGCCCCCCGAGGTGCCTGCACAGCAGCATTCCTGCAGGAACCCTTTGCTCTTGGCTTTGGCCACGGTGCAGTCCTTGGAAACCGCGCTCCTCGCCGAGAAGATCTTCCACTCGCACACCCCGTCCGACTTGGAGATCTTGTAGAAGGTTTCTCCTGAGCCCACGGGGATCCTGACCACCCCTTTGCTGCTCTCCATCCTCGGGCTGGTGGGGTGGTTGAGGTTGAAGCTGGGGATTTGCTTCTTGGCCGGCTGCTTCCTGGGGAGGCACTGAGCCCTCAGCACGTTCTGGAACGCCTTCTTGAACTCCTGGCTGGAGCACGGGTAGATGATGGGGTTGATGCAGCTGTTCAGATATCCCAGCCAAAATGTTATTTTAAAAAGTGTGTCCGGGGGTTTGATGGCAGGAAAGAAAGAACCTGCAATGGAAAATACGCAGAGCGTTATGGGGAGAGGCAGTGAGGGATTGCAGGGAACCAGAGAAACCAAAACACTGCGGGGGGAAAATAAATCAGGTGCTGTCCTGCCTGGGGAAAACGGTGAGTTGGAGCACAGCTCCTGCAGGGAGAAGGGGGTCAGAACCTGCGGTGGCACAGGGGGGCGTGGGTGGTCTTTAGGTGCCACTTCAATGCAGCTGTTTCATTAGAGAAGCATTTTATTGCCATTTCCAGCGGAGGGTGGAGGCAAACTGCTTCCTCTGGGACTCCCAGCCCGGGATTAGTTCCCCAAATGACAACCATATCTAGGAGGTCATCACGAGGGCTTTCCAGTGGCAAGAAAATCACACCGTTTGGGGAGTCAGAGTCGGAGAGAGGAGGGATTCCTGGGCTGGCTGTGGTACAGCTGGAAGCCTTCAAAGTGTCCTGGTGTCAGGCACTCATTTCCCCTGAAACCTGTGGAAAATCCCACTGTCCACATCCTTCTGCCTCATGTAAGGCACCTGAAATTCAGGGAGGTGAAAGGAAAGGTTCCTTCTTGCATCCCTGAGCACTGGAGAGGGTCTCATGGGCAGCCAGGAGATACAGATATAAATATATATCTATATTTATACACATTTTGATAAATACACTTGCAAGGTGACCTCCCACAGTGACTCAAAGAGCAACAACTTGGATGGCTCCTTAGTGAGGAAAGCACTCTGGGACTTCTCACTCCATGAAATGATGAGCTCTCTGCTGATTTAAAATCTTGGGAACGTTTTTTCCCGATGCCAAACCTTTTTGTTTCCCCATGACTCGAGCTCCTGATTTGTGTGTGAATTTTAACTTTAAATGACTTGAGTGGGCTGTCAGTAAATGCTCAAGTGATTTATTCATGGAGAGACGTTCTTACAAACCTAGAGATGACACATTTAGAACAGAGAGTCAACACTGCTGCTTGTGGAGGATTGTTTAGAAATGTAGTATTTTTCTGGAATGACACTGAAAATGTCACTGTAACATCCCTGCAACAAGATCTGCTAATTCTCTTATCTGGGGCTTCTCTTGGCTTGGAAATAAAACCAATATTGTCTGAAGGAGAATGAACCAGGAAATGAGACTCTGTGTAATGCTGGGGTGAGAATAAGTGAAACCAGCACTTCTAAGGCCAATTCTGCAAATTAATTTAGATATAATCTAGACCCAGAGAAAGAGTTATTGGCCGTGTTGTCAAGGGCTGTTTGTTCCTCCTTTCAGTGAAAGGAAGAAAAGAAAGCAAAGGTGGTTCTCTCCTGCCAGGCTCAGTAATTCACCGGGGCACAGGAAGGAAAGGATTTCCCAGAAACACAACCGACTTGTTTTGGGCTTTGCAGCCACGTTTGCAATACCCAGAGCTGCCAGCACTGCCAGGTTCTTGTCTCCTGCTTCCCCTGGAAGGACTGGAAGTGAGTGCCCTGCAAAGAAATCCTCTTCAGGCATCGCTGCATCCCTCGTGCTCCTCTGGGAGCAGCTCCCGGGTCTTACAGGGCTTGACCTGCCCACTGGTCCTCCTCTGGCTCAGGAAAAGCAAAGAATGCACTCTGAGGCTGCTGTAATTTCATTCTGGGAGCTGCTGAACTGCTCTGGTCCTGTTCTTCCCACGTTTGCCAAGCAAAGCTACAGCAAATGCTTTCCGGTGGCAAAAAGCAGCTCCCGGGGTGGTGGTGGCCGTGTGAGGAGGTGCCAAAACGCTGCCTGAAGCAGCCCCAGAGGGCAGCTCATGCCTGGGACAGTCACTCTGCTCTGCTGGGAAAGGCACAGTGGAGCATCCCACTCAAGTCATTTAAAGTTAAAATTCACACACAAATCAGGAGCTCGAGTCATGGGGAAACAAAAAGGTTTGGCATCGGGAAAAAACGTTCCCAAGATTTTAGATCAGCAGAGAACTCATCATTTCATGGAGTGAGAAGTCCCAGAGTGCTTTCCTCACTAAGGAGCCATCCAAGTTGTTGCTCTTTGAGTCACTGTGGGAGGTCATCTTGCAAGTGTATTTATCAAAATGTGTATAAATATAGATATATTTGTATCTGTATCTCCTGGCTGCCCATGAGACCCTCTCCAGTGCTCAGGGATGCAAGAAGGAACCTTTCCTTTCACCTCCCTGAATTTCAGGTGCATTCCCTGACCTACCTCTGAGAGCAGCTGGTGGTCCAGGCCCAGGGAGGAGGTGGGAGATGTGGCAGTGGGAGAAGCTTTTCAGGTGTCTCTGACCTGGGAGAGGTTGCCCTGAGAGCCAGGTGGGCTGGTTTGTGGTCAGCAGAGCAGTGAGGCTGAGCCAGAGCCATCCCAGCACGGTTTGGGGTGGAAGGCACCTCAAAATCATCCAGTGCCACCCCCTGCCATGGGCAGAGACATCTTCCACTAGACCAGGCTGCTCCAAGCCCATCCAATTCCAAGGGTGCAGGAGCAGCCACAGCTTCCCTGGGAATTCCACCCCACCCTCACAGGGAAGAATTTCTCCCCAGCATCCCCATCTAGCTCTGCCCATTCCAAGCCATTCCCTGTGTCCTGCCTCTCTCCATCTTTCTTGGAGCCCCTTTGGCACTGGAAGTGGCTCTGGGCTTTCCCCAAAGCTTCCTCCTCTGCAGACAGAGCAGGACACGCCACAGGAGGGCTCAGTGTCCACCTCCAAAAGCTTCCCCAAATCCTCCTCTCCGGACAGAGCAGGACACGCCACAGGAGGGCTCAGTGTCCACCTCCAAAAGCTTCCCCAAATCCTCCTCCTCTCTGGACAGAGCAGAACATGCCACAGGAGAGCTCAGTGTCCACCTCCAGAAGCTTCCCCAAATCCTCCTCTCTGGACAGAGCAGAACATGCCACAGGAGAGCTCAGTGTCCACCTCCAGAAGCTTCCCCAAATCCTCCTCTCTGGACAGAGCAGAACATGCCACAGGAGGGCTCAGTGTCTGTGCTGGAGCAACTCGAACCCGAATCCACCCCAAAGGCACACCAGGCTCCGGTGCCTCCAGGATGGCCCAGGTAGGGCACTTTCCCTTTGCTTTCCACATCAACCACCTTTCCAAGCCCCCAAAGGTGGTGCTGAAGGAAGCCAAGGCTCTCCCGCAGCCGTGCCTGACTCAGCTCACCGCGACCGAGCCTTTTTCTCGGCAAATTATCGCCTCTCTCCTTTAGTGCAAAACAACCAAACGACCTGCTCACAGAACTTCCTCGCTGGAGCCTCTGGCAGATGAGAAGCAGCCCGACTCCTCAAGGCTCGGCTGTTTCTGCCTCCTCCCGGCAGTGCAGCGTTTCTGCCCCTTCCCCTTTCGGTGCTGAGAACAAAAGGGGAAAGCGCTGCGGCTTTGGGGAATCAGCTGAGTGCGAGTAAAACCCGGTCAACAACAACAACAACTCCTGTTTGCTGCAGCTCCTGCCTCACTGTGAACGGAATGCAAGAGCTGTGCCAAAGGCTGTTAAAAATAGAAAATAGCCAGTGTCAGACTCTGTCCCTTGCTCTTTTTTTGGGGTGGGATCTGCATGCTAATTTATGAATGTAACCTTTTTTGGGTCATCAGGGTAGGGACTCGTTGCCTTGGAACAACACACGGTGGAAGGAGCTTGAGCAGCTGAGAGGCTCTGCTGCCTCTGGATCCATCACACCCCGGCTTAGAGAATCCCACACCGGTTTGGCTTGGAAGGCACCTCAAAGTCCATCCAGTGGCACCCCTGCCACGGGCAGGGACACCTTCCACCAGCCCAAGCTGCTCCAACCTGGCCTTGGACACTCCCAGGGATGGAGCAGCCACAGCTTCTCTGGGAATTCCATCCCAGAATTCCCCACCTTGCCAGGGAAGGATTCCTGCCCAGTATCTAACCTAAGCCTGCCCTCCTTCAGCTCAAAGCCACAGCTCCCTGTCCTCTCAGCTCATGCCCTTGGAGACAATCCCTCTCCAACCTTCCTGCAGGGGTCACAAAAAGTGGCTCCTTCTCCTGCCCACGCCCAGCCCTGGAGCTCAGAAACTTGCCCTGATCTTTGCTGTTGGCTGACCAAGGATCTGGGGAAAGGGGGAAAACATCCTGTATTCCAGATCCTTGGGGGACGGTGCTGCTCCCCACAGGACACTAAGAATGCAGTCCTTTCTTCCAGACCTTTCATGTTCATGCTGTGATTAATCCCAGGATCTGGGGGACCTGGAAGTGGGCAGGAGGCATTTTCAGAAGAGCTGCTGAGGTGGTGATGATGAAGTGCTTTGCTCAGTGTGCTGAGGCATCGGAAGGGACAGGGGGTGGCAGCTCAGCTCAGAGGGCTTCAAGGGAGAAATAAAACAAAGGTTTGGGTTGTTTGGGTTTTTTTAAACAATGACCATAATTAACCCTGAGATTAAACAAGAGTGGGGAGTTCTCTCTTCTTTAAGGTGAGTGGCACAGGAGGAACTGAGCAGCTCAGAGTCCTTGGCCATGCAGTCCTTGCCCACTTGGTGACTGCCAGTTCCTGCCAGCTCAGTTTTGGACACTTCTCCTGCCAGGGCTGAGAAAACAGAATTATTGCAGCAGTGAATCCCCAGAGCAAACTTTTCCAGTTGTGTCACTCTGGGTGACAATCCGAAACCAGGGATGGGTGGAGCTGTGCCATCCAGGTGTCCTGGCACAGCTGGAAGGGGAGCAGCATGGCACAGGTGGGAAGTTTTCCTCCTTAAAACTCCTTCTCTATCCAATTCACAACCCTTCAGTGTCTTCCTTTGCTCACTGTCAGCAATGACAAGGCAAAGGGTGGCAAACATGATCCATGTTTAGAGGCTTCACGTCCCGTTGTCTCCCGGCAGTCTGGGCTGGAGGAACACCAAAGAAACCTTCAACTGCTCTTTTAATGCATTTGGAATTGCAGATGGAGCAAGTGATGCTGGAATTCCTGCCTTGTTTTCCAAAGGCTGAGGACACTCAAGTGTCAGCAGCACAAGTCAATTGCTGCTTATAAAATCAAGTCAAATGTACTGTTGGGCTCCTGAGATCTCCTGCCATTAAGGATTTCATCACTCACCCCCGAAAATGTCAGCAGTGCGTTTGCTCCCCCTCATTGTTTATTTTGCTGTTTGTCAACTCCAAGCTCTGAGGGAGAAGTTTTCCCTGCAGCTCCTGGTGAGTAAGTGCCAATTCACTCCCAAAGATGTAATTTGACTTTGTCATTTGTCACAAGTTTCAGAGCTGCTTGATTACGGGTTGTTGAAAAAGCAGCCCTGATGTCGTGAGTGGTTCCACTGACAGCCAGAAGAGGAGCTTTGGGAGCTGCCAGGCTCCACAAACTGGTGCTGTTTGTTTGCTCTGTCAGCACCATGGCAATGAGATCCCCTACATTTTTGTGCCCCATGAACCCTCAGTGGTGGTAAAATCCACCTCTGCCCCTGAACCTTCTGGCTCTGTTGAGCTTTGCCGCTTTCCCCCCTCTTTTTTTGTTGTGTGGCTCAAAAGTGGAGGCTGAGGAGAGCACGGGAGAGGCAGGTGGGGGTGATGGTGCATCACACACGGGGGAGATCAAGGCTGCACCAAAACAGAACCATCCCAGGCTGGTTTGGGTTGGAAGGGACCTTAAAGATCACCCAGTGCCACCCCCTGTCTGGGCAGGGACACCTCTCACCAGCCCAGGGTGCTCCAACCTGGCCTTGGACACTGCCAGGGATGGGGCAGCCACAGCTCCTCTGGGAATTCCATCCCAGAATTCCCCCCACTGCCCCCCCAGCCAAAAATTCCTTCCCAATATCCCACCCAGCCCTGCCCTCTGGCAGTGGGAAGCCAATCCCTGTGTCCTGTCCCTTCCTCCCTTGTCCCAAGTCCCTCTCCAGCTCTTGGAGCCCCTTCAGGCACTGAAGGTCTCCCTGGAGCTTTTCCTCTCCAGGATGAACAAGCTGGACTCTTGCAGAGAAGTCAAACAGAAATCCCAGCATCTCCTGCCTCTGGTGTGATGGAAACACCTCTGCACTCCCAGCAAGCTGGGAACAGGGACGGGGGTCTGTTCCAGGAGAGCAAAGCTTAAAGCAGGTCCTGGGACATGTCCTGAAGGGGCCAAGGCACAGGGCAGGAGTTATTCCAGAGCCTAAAGACCCAGAGGAGCCCTGATATCCCAAAGGGAATTCAGTCTCCCTGGATCTCTCATGGCAATCTGCTCTGCAAACATTGATAAATGTGCTGCTCTGGGTGTTCCCAAGCTCAGTGTCAGCTCTGAGCTTTATTCCCTGGGATTAGTGTTCCATGCAGCATCTCAGGTCAAAACACAAGCCAGTCTCTGGCAAATGTATTTATATGTATATCTGTATTTTTATATATCTGTATTTATATATATCTGTATTTTTACATTTATATCTCTATGGCTGCAGACACCAACAGCTGCACTCTGTACACAGATGCTCTCCCAGCACGTCCCATTTGCTCTCACTGCTCCCTCACGGAAAACATTTCCTATGGAACAGAGAAGGGGATCAGAGAAGCCTTGGAGAGAAGGAAATGGTTGCGGATTCTGTACCACCCCACCAGTCAGAGCCTGCAGCACGGAATGTTGGGGGGCAGGGGGCACAGGAGAGGGGCTTGGTGCCCTCACCCACCACCACGGAGACAGAAAGAGTCTCTTTTCCTTCCCAAACCTCTGCATTCAGACCTCTGGGGCCTCAGGAGGACTCAGGTGAGAGGTGGGAAGGTCAGGCAGCAGGAATGGGTCAGTCTGGGAGCACAGGCTGTGATTATTTGGATATTTTCAGCCCTAATTTATGCTCTGTTTCATATTGTACCCACTTGCCACGGATGGTATTTCTGGCAAACATCTCAGCAAGCAACTATTTCCAGATTCACTGTGGGCAGTGGCAGATTTAGCAAGCTGATAAAAAGCCATGGGAAGGTAAACTGAGGTTTTGTTACCCATGTAAACCCAAATAATCCCATTGTTTTGCAGGTCAATTTAGTTGTCTCTCCAATTCCAGCTCCCTTGCCGCCACTGCAGTGGAATGGCTCTGGGTCCTGCTGCTCACATTTTTCAGATATTTGATGTTTGTCCCAAAGCCCTCGCTCTTGAAGTCATTCACTTGCAACCAGGCCTTAGTTTTCCTTTAAAAATTAAAAAAATCCCCAAGCCAGAGAGCTTTTTGAGCTGTCTCAGCCTCTCCCAGGAGTGAGTGGTTGTCGCTCGTGGCTCTGCAATCCTCGGGGTTGCAAACACAGCAATGATCTTCTCGTGTCTCCCCCTTGATCCAACCTGCACACAAACCCTGACATTTGCTGCCTGGGGCGGGAGAATCCCTCGTTGGGTCCTTTCCATCACTACCAAACCCTAAATTGTGCCATGACATTGCAGGAGAGAGACTAAAAAATGACATTTTTGGCTTGTTGACCTCAGGCACTGGGAAGTGGTGACTGCACAGGGAGGAAAGTCCTGAGACAAGGACAGGTGGCACATGCAGGAGAACCACGGGGGTGACTCATGGAAGGAGAACTCCAGTTCCTCTCTCTCCTCCTCCCTGTAAATGGTTGTTCACATCAGTTCCTCCCATGCTCTGCTGTGCTGGGGGTCAGTGGGACCCAACACTTCAGGGTTGGGTGATGCTGGAGAAGTGTTGGCCACGGGGATGTCAGCAGGATCTCTGCCACGGGCTTTGGTGGAGCTGTCACCCTCAGCCAGCAAAGCCTTTCCAGCCTGCAATTAGGAAAATTGCCCCTTGGGATGGGCAAAGAGCCCTCCCCAAAACTTGCCATGGGAAGAAATATCTTGGCTGTTTGTCTTCAAGGTTGAAGTGCTGCCCACTCAGCGGCTTAACCCCCACACACATTTGTGCTCCATGGCTTGAGGACTGCAAAGATCTCCTTCTCCGCGAGCTGACAATGAGCTGGGGCTTTAATCTGCTTTTTTTTGGTTGATGCTTTTGGTTTTGGCTGTGTTTTNTGTTTGTTTGACTTCTATTTCTTTTTTTTTCTCTTTGTCACTGAGAGAACACTGAAATGCCAATTTGAGGAGTCTCTGTGGGTGTGATTGCATCTCCTGAGAGGCCACTTTGTATCAGTGGCAGAGATGGAAAAAGGCATTTTATTTCCCTGGTTTATGTCCAGCAAAAGGGGAGTTATTCTTTTTGACTCCAGTTAAGAAGCTACCACAGAGCAGCTGCAGACAGGCCCATGGGCAGGATTAGAGGATTCCCTCGACAGTGTTTGTGGCAGTTCACAAGACTAATTTACTCCTCTCCCACAAATATAAACACCCTCCAGCGTCTCCTCTTCTCTCTTCATCCCGACAGTGATTGACAAGTGCTAAAAGCCTTCCTCTCCCTCGCTCAGTTTAAGAGCCTGAATTGTTCCCTTGTGGCATCCTGGCTCAGACTTTCCCTTTTCACTTCTTTTTACTTCTTTCTGCTTCTAAAGCAACACCTGCCAGCAGAGCTAAGCCAGGCTGGCCCAGAGAATGGACCACGAGCAAAGCCCTCTGAGCATGGTTGTCCAGATGAACACCAATCCCAGCTTGGGACCATTTCTGCAACACCCAACCTCCCTTTTTTTTTCCCCTCCTCAGTTCTGTGTGTGTTGCACCCCAAAACAACCTCCAGGCACTGTCCTCTGTGTTCCTGGAAGGAACCTTTGGGACATCTCCCAGGGCTACACTGCAGTGCCTCCCAGTCACAGGCCAAGGTGTCTCCTGTAACTCATCCCAAGCACCACTTCAAAGCTGTTGCCATCACTGGGGGACTTCCCTGATCCCTGGGCTCTTCCAGCTCTCAGCATTTCTGGTTTTTTTCCACCTCTCTACATCCCCTTCTAGCAAGAGAACAAAAGACCTTCCAGAAATGGAAGGAACATGCTGAGGTTGGGAGTTGTTACTGGGATTGCAGAGCCCCACCAGTCTCGATGGTCCAGATGAGCCTCATCTCCCCCCAGACCCTCTGCCCATCAGCCCAGGGGCTGCACAGAAGCTCAGGCTTTTCTTCCCAACCCTCTGTGAGGGATGTGGACAAGCTCAGGTCTGCTCCTTCCTGGCTCTGCTGTGCTGCTTTGTGTTTGGGTGGTGGTGGCTGGACTGTCAGCTGAGCCTGCCACTGGTGCCACCTCTGCCTTCCTCTTCTGCAGGGGAAATTAAAATCTGACTTCTCCAGGGAGAAAGCAGCTGCTTTGACAGGCTTGTTTATCCCAGAAAATTAGTGAAGAGTGAACTGATGCTCCAGCATGCACAGAAAAGCCAAACCTTAACTTCCCTGATTCCCAGGCAGCAGGATTGGCATCCCTTGGTTTCTGCCTCAAACACCCAAGCGAGAAGAAGGTGTTTTGGACTATCAGGCTTTGTCCAGACCCTTTGTCTGGATGAAACTCCACCCAAGAAGGGAAGGAAGCCATCCCTTACATCCCTGCACCTTTACACCCCAGTCTTAATTCCGGTACTGCCTTGTGGCAGGGAGGGATTTGAGTTGTTTCTCCAGCTACCTTCAGCAGTACCTGCACTTCTAAAGCCCCTCGACCTCCCTTTAATGCTTCAAAACCCCTGGCGTTTCTTGTTTTGATGCAGCTCCTGGCTGGTGGAGTTGGTGTGAGTGGATGTGGAGATCTTGGAGGTGCTGGAGATCCCGGTGAAAGAAGCTCAGGCTTTGGGAAGTTGTGCTGCTCAGAACGGTGAGGTGCCTGCAGAGTTGGAGAGTGACTGTCTCAGGGGCACTGAAAGTGGTTGGGTTGGTGGAATCACAGGATTACAGTCCCTAAGGCTGTGTCTGTCTGGTGGGAACCTTCACCAGGAGGGGTCTGGCTGATGGAATTACAGTCCTTTAGGTTGGAAAAGACCTCTTAGATCACTGAGTCCTGCCATTAAGCTCCCACTGCCAAGCCCACCACCAAACCCTGAGTGCCACATCTACACTCCCCAGCCCCTCCGGAGATGGGTGGTGGGACCATTTAGAGGCCAGTCCCGTGGCCACAAAGCTGCAGAGCTGGCCCTGACAAGTTCTTGTTGCCCAGCTGGGCAGGTTGGGAGCCCCACAGCTGGCCAGGCTTTCAGCAAGGAGTGTTTTGTGCCTCTGGAAAGGCTGATCCTGCCCTGAGGTCCTGCCTGGGTCGCTTCGCCCACCTTCACCTGTCTGCAGGAAAATAGCTTTTGTCTTTGGGGGAGTGTCCTGTGTGTTTGTGAGGACACTTCTTTTAGCACCACTTAGCCTGTTTAACAGGGTTTGGATTTTTTTTTTGTCTTTAAAGGCAGCAAATAGGTTTTGCAAGCCCAATTATATGCTTTAAAAATAACCCAGTAACCCCCCAACGACAGGGAAACGAAGCACCAGAGTTTCCTTACAAGGGATCAAAGAAAGATGCAAAGCCACTCTTGAGCCCAGAAAATTTCCTAAATCCAAAGCAAATTAATTAACAACAGCCCTGTGTGGGCAACCCCATTTGCAGATGAAAAGTGTGTTGAATATGTCCTAGCAAACCCTTTTTGGGTATGTTTCAGTCATCTTGGCAACCAGCATTCCAACGTGCTGACATCCTGGACAGCAGAGCCAGGCCTTGCAGGGCTCCTCCTTAGGAACCATCTACAGCTCTTACTCCAGCACTCCCCAGGATTGACCAAGAGCAAAACAAAAAAAAAATAAATCTAATTTTTGGGTGTTTTTTTCTTTTTTTCC
Source organism: Formicarius rufipectus (assembly GCA_013399695.1). NCBI lineage: Eukaryota > Metazoa > Chordata > Aves > Passeriformes > Formicariidae > Formicarius > Formicarius rufipectus. The sequence continues at coordinate 70,868 of VXAU01005352.1, forward strand.
ATGTGGCAGCAGGTTTTTGTGAAGCAACCTGGTCAAATGAGTAGAGGTTAATTGAGTTACTGGGTTGAAAAAAACTGATTTAAAAGGAAATGAAAATCCCCAAATCTCCCTGTATTTTCATTTCTCTTAACTCTCCACATTACTCTGTTCCCAGCTGAAGTTTCCCTGCGACCCCACTTGGTTTCTCCTGCACGGTTTGAGCCTTTTCCATGAGAAAATCCGCCAAAATCGAGCCAGTCACAGGTTTGAAGTCCCAGGTCCCAAAACCCCAACCCCTGGGCGGGCCGTGGCAGAGCCCACCTCGGCGTGGTGACCCTCGAGGTCCCTCTCAGGGCCAGGGGGTGACACCAGGACTCTGCTTTTCAACCCCTGCAGCTGCCTCCGAGGGAGCTGAGAGGGCTTTAATTCAAATTCTAACCACTCCTTTCCATTCCAGCGAAGCAGAACAAATCCCCGGCTTTGCTGCCCCGCTCGGCATGACAACCGCTGAATGAATATTCATTTTCGGGGGTCGAGCCGGGGTTTGGCCAGTGGTTCTGTGGCTTTCCAGCAGAGATGCAGAGCAGGGGAGTATAAAATCAGCTGGAAGGCTCCTCACTGCTGCCTCCCGACCGGCCAGAGGCGAAATGGGCAAGAAAGCTGAATTTCCCTCGGGGTGCGGTATCTCCCGGTGCAAAGCTCCTAAAAGGAAGCCCGTTTTTTTACGTTCCAGTGGCAGCGACCAGAGCCGAGCGCTCCGGCAGCTCCGGCCCCGCGGCCGCTTTCACCCCGAGGGCGTTTGTACCTCGGCCTCTCACATCTCTAAGTCACCTCAAGAACCGGTTACAAACACAGATCCGAACACGCAGCCCACTGCTAACGCTGTTCCCACGGCAGAGCCGCTCGGCAATTCCTGCCCGAGCTCACAAAGAGCATTTTCTAGACCTCAGAAAAAAAGCATCAAATCCTTCCCCCGGGCTCCCCGCACCGGGTGTCTCCTCACCGGAGGCGCTTTGTTTCCCCTGAGCCTCCCATTATTTCCACCTCGCTGCTTTGTGGCGGTGAATGCTTTGCTTTTGACAGCTCCGCAGGAGGAAATCGTTCCCTCCGAGCCTTTTCAGCTCAGCTCCACCGCAGCCCGGGGCACGGGCAGAGCCGGACACGGGCACGGGCAGAGCCGGGCGCAGCCCTCCCTCCGGGGCGCATCCCCCGCTCCGGGGGCTTCGCTTTACTCACCGAGGGGCATCACCACGAAGAACGGGAGCCAGCAGAGCACGAAGCACCCCACCACTATCCCCAGGGTCTTGGCAGCCTTCTTTTCCCTGGAGAACTTGAGGAGCCGCACGGAGAAGTGGTGCTTGCTCTTGGCGCTGCCCGCGGCGCCGCTCGCCCCGTCGGCGTTCTTGCGGTGGATCCGCAGCGTCACCTCCTCCGAGTGGGACCTCTCCGTCTTCAGCCCGCAGCTCAGGCCCTTGTTCTCCCTCTTGGCCACCACGTAGACCCGGCAGTACATCACCAGGATGATGGCCAGGGGCAGGTAGAAGGAGCCCAGGGCTGAGAAGAGCACGTAGCCGGGCTCCTCGGTGATCTGGCAGATCGTGTCGTCCTCCGGCGCCGGCTCCTTCCAGCCGAAGAGGGGCCCGATGGAGATGACCAAGGACAGTGCCCAGACACAGAGCAGGGCCAGGAGGCCCCTCCTCTCTGTCACGATGCTGGGGTACCTCAGGGGGTAGCTGACCCCGATGTACCTGTCGATGGAGATGATGCAGAGGCTCATGATGGAGGCCGTGCAGCACAGCACGTCAACGGCTGCCCAGATGTTGCAGAAGATCCTCCCGAAGGCCCAGTAGCCCAAAATCTCCATGGTGGCTGAGAAGGGCAGGACAGTGGAAGTCAGGAGGAGGTCAGCTATGGCCAGGTTAATGATGTAATAGTGGGTGACACTCTGGAGGTGTCTGTGACAGGCCACGGAGAGGATGACCAGGATATTCCCCAAGACCCCAAAAACAATCAGCCCCCCGAGAATGACCCCGAGGAGAATGGCCTTGGAAATGTTCACGGGCTCCACGGAGTGGGTGCAGTTGGAGCAGTCGGAGGAGTTTCCAGCGAGGAAAGACATGGTGAGAGGCTGGAAATGTCCATGCGAGGCTGATGGACTTCACCCCCTTTCCAGGAGGAACGGTGGCGGGATCAGCTCTCAGGAGGTCCTACAGGCAACATCTGCCTGCTTTGCTGGGGAGGAGAGGGTTAAAGAACATTTCAGAAGTGCAGCACCAGGAACAGGGAGAAAGAGCCAGAAACACATCAGAGAACCCACCTTTGTTCCTGAGCTTTCAGCAGTCCAGCACAGGTAGCAGCCACCAGTCCCAAGGCAAGTTGAAGTGCCTTTGCATTTTTACAGGGGTGTGCAAGTGAGGCTACACACCTCTGAGGCTCTCCATCCTCCTGTCCAGGATTAGCTGATGGGAGGTCTTGGAGCTGTGGGTCAAAATCATTTCTGCCTTTGGGGGAAGAGGCAATATTTAAGTAACATAAATATTCCAGAGGGTCTCAAATATAAGTTCCTCCCCAGAGGAATTCACTCTTAATTGCCTTGTGTTAATCTTGATTCTGCCTTAGAATTGGCTTAGGAACCTGCCTGGGTGCAGCTTGATGCTGTGTCAGCTCAGCAGTTTCATCTGTCCCTACCCATCTTCAGGGTCTGGACTGTCAGCCAGAGCTTCTCTGACTCAGCTGAGGTCCTGGGCTGTGAATTAAAGTGCATTTACAGCAGCTTCTGGCTTGCTCTGAAGGGAAGAGCGAAGTTTGCCATGTTCTCCTGTGCTCTTTGTGGACCTTCAGCCCCTGGAGAAGACAAAAACATGGACAATGTGATTGCCAGAAGCAGAGCTCACTGCTGTGGTTCCCATATAAGAATAGAGCAGGAGGCTATTTTAGGGACCTTCCTTAGGCTGCTTCCAGCAGTGGGACCAACCTTTTCCAGCCCAGCATTGTTTCACAGCAACTTAGAGTGGATTTGCTTCCCTGAATTTCCCCTCCTTGATAGGGATAGGCATCAATCCTAATTAGCAGCTCCCCTGCAGAGACCAGTTCCAGGAGGCAGAGAGAAACCTGCAGGATGCAATTCAGGGCCACACATTTAGATTCAAAAGTCCAGAATTTAGTCTTGGGCTTCTTTCTTAAGGCACTCCTTTCCCCACTGAACTCGTTAGTCCAGCTGAGCTGCCCGTGTTGAAAAATCTATAGGGGCAGAAAAGCAGCTCCTGCCAAGCAGAAGATGTTGCAAGGAACAAGTTCTCCTAATGAGTGACACAACATTTCAGAGTGTCTGGAAGCCAAGCTCAGCCTCAGCTGACTAAATATGGAGAAAAGGTACATCAGCTGGAAAAGTGAGGATAAGCCTGGGAACCAGGACACGGGGGGCACAGAGGGAGAGCCACCAGTGGGGGCTGCAAAGCCTTCCCCAGCACCTGCAGGGGCTGCAATATTCCCATCCCAGCTATTAACCAGACGTGGCAAACTACCCCTGAGACCACCCCTGTGAAATCCAAGGGGAGGGAAGGCTCTGTGAGTGTCCTGGTACTGGGTTTTTCGGATGAGCCCCTCAGATGACACTTTACAAACACTGAGCAGCAACGACTGTCACATTCTGGAGCCTCAAAGCTGAACTTTCCTGCAGGCAAAAGGCTCTCCAAAATCTGAAGCCCTGAAATTCCCAGTTCCCAGGCAGGAAGGATGGGGGAGGGGACATGGAAAGGTATTGATTGCACTGTGGGAATTTGCCTTTAGTGCACTGAAATGAAATTGGATCTTTTATTTTCTTTCCCGTGAGGTGGAACAAGTTGGGGAATAATTCCAAGGAAGGCAAGGACAGATTTTACTGAGCACATCAGTGAGAAGTGGCTGTAGCATCGAGCACCTCTACCCATCACAGCTGTGGCCATTAGAGGGTTGAAACTGTCGTTACAAGGCTGAGAGAGGGCTAGAAAATTAAGAAAATCTTAACTTGACTTTTAAGCACAGCAAGAAGAACTTGCCAGCAAGTCAAGGAGATGCAGCAGAAAGGACTGACAGGGAGTTCCAGGCTCAAACCCAGATATCACTCAGCCTGCGGAGAGGGTGGTTGCTGGGAAGAGCAGAGCCCAGGCTGCTGTGCCTGCCCCACACTCACCTCGTGGGTTCCTGGAAGGCAGCACAGCTCCCCTGAGCATCTGGGAAGGAGCTTCTCAGCACAGCAGCTCCTCTTCGTGCGGGGATGGGGCTCTGCAAATCCACCGCTTTCCTCCCTGTCTCTGCCCACCGGTGCTTTGGCAGCTCAGCTCTGCTGGTTCCCCGGCTCCAGTGCTCGTGGGGGGCTTCACTCCAGGCCCCCTGGAGGGATCCCTGCCCAGTCCAGGGCTCAGCTCCACACTGGGAAGGAGCAGCAGGAACTTCACTGCTCTGCTGATGTAGCAGGCAGTGTCCTTGCCATTACCGTATTTCCCTGCCATTCCCGTATTGCCCAGAAAGAAAGAGCACTCAAATCGCATGCCAAGTGGGGTTTTAAATATTCATTTTTCTTTCCCCTCTCCCAATGAAAACGACCAGTTCCTGCAGAGAATATAAAGCGAAAGGCAGATGAAAAACGTTACTTTATAGGCTAACAAGTAACTCGTGTCTTATTCTTATATATATATGTGTATAATATTCATATATTATATTCGTGGTCTCCAAAAAGAGGATTGTCTGCCAGACAAACTGAACATGGAAGAAATAACAAGGAGAGACACCCTGGCCGTGGATTCTGCACGGTGGGACAAAGCACAGCTACCTGGAGGGGGGAGTTAAGGGTGAAATGCCTCCAGCAGAACGTGTTGATGAGGGGATGTTGATTTTTCACACGGCTTTTGAAATGAAATGAAAAAACAGCGTGGTCCGAGTCCCTGCTGATGAACAGAAGAATATAAATGTGGTGTCCTGAAATGAAGGGAAGCAAAAGGAAAGTCCCTGGAAGTAGATGGACCATGTGCCTGTTCTTGCATGAGACTCTCCACCACCACCTCCTCCTCCCCCTCCTCCTCCTGGGCAGTAACTCAGAGAGGGAAAATTCGGGGTGTTTTTTTGTGGATTCAAATGTTTCATGAGCAGAGGCAAATCTAAGTGATGCTCAGATCCCACCAGGAGAGCACTGAAAGCAGAGCTGGGCGTGTCAGCAGCTCTGATCCCTGTCCCAAAACTTTTGGAATGTGTGCTTGCTCTTGGACAGCCTCTTCTCCCACAGGGAAAACATCCCAGCAGCTCCCAGGAATGTGCAATTTGTGTGGGTTGGGCAGAGAGTTTGGGCAGGTATCACCCTTGTGGCAGCCCCAGCTGCATCCCCCTTGTCAGCCTGTTCCACAGGGGAAAGGGCCAGGAGGGGAAGCTTCCAGGTGAGGGGTGGGGGAGAGAGAAGGGAATTCAAAGCAATTTGGAGCCCCTTGCAAAGTGCAGAACTCGGGGGGCTGTGAAATGCTCAGCTGCTGTTCCTCCCCACGTCCCTTGGCCCCTGAGGTGTTTCTCCTGCAGTGCCATCTCCACAGGCTGGGGACACACTGGGGTTTAAAGGCTGCTTGGAAGTTTCCAGCAACCTCTGAGCAGGGGCTGGAGCCTCGGGCTGCCCCACGTCCTGCCCTGAGTTTGGGAGAGAGCAAACCCCAAAGGAAGGAAGGGAAGCTGCAGCCCCTTCGAGCCTGTGATTCAGCAGGTTTATTTTAGATGCCTATCTTGGGATGAGGCAACTCTATTTCCATCGATCCATTGGAAAATGAGGCTAACTGAGAGAGCTGAACCCCACCCCGGGTTTGTTTTTCTGCTAGGTATGAGCTCACTGTGCTGGTGGTTTGTTCCAAGCTCTGAAAGGCACCATGGAAATGAGTTTGCAGGCTTGGCTTCACTCATTAACGTGGTGCTCAAGGTGCCAGCTCTTCTGGCAGTAATACCCTTGTTAGGGGGCATCATTCTGGAGGGGAGGGAAGCAGAAGGGAGTTTTCCTAAAATCCTCAGAGGAAAAATGAATGTGTTGCTGGGAAGGGCTTGCACACCCGGAGACACCCCTGGGAGTCAGAAGGGTCACTGGGCACATCCAGGGTGGGATCAGGCAGAGATGGACGGGACAGGGTTACTGTCAGCCCAGAGTCTGGTGAAGCAAGACAAGCTGGAGCTGTGTGTGCCTGATTTGGACTAATCCCAGTTCAGGAGAAAGCAGGGAGAGGGAAACCAGTCCAGAGAACAGGACCTGTGAACCCGGGAAAGGGGGAGCTGTGCAGTCTCAACTTTGGCCCTCTGAAGGCAGATGAAATCCTGCCCATAGAAGTTCTGAGTATCCATCACTGGAAGGTCTTCAGAACACACCAGGCAAAGATCTGTCCCAGTGTTTTACTTGGCTTTCATCCCCTCTGGAGAAGGGGCTAATCTGCTGGTCACACATCCCTGAAGGGTTTGGGCTGGATGGGACCTTAAAAATCATCTCATGCCAACCTCGAAGTGTGTCCCCCCCAACATGATTTCCTAGGTGAGCTCTGCAGAGGGGCAGGTCTCAGAGTCAGGTGGTGGAAGGAACACGAGTCCTGGATGTGCTCCTGGGTCCCTCCTTGGTGATCTCTGGCAGGTCCATTTCCAGGTGTATCGTCTCCACGTGTGATGTGGAGTAAGTAAGGTTTTTCTCTCCCTTCTCTCACTCCCTGGGACCTTCACCCCCCTGGAGGTGGGGTTGGCCCTGACTCTGCCAAGGCTCTCACCCAAACCAGCCCTTGTGCTTTGTGTGCTGCCAATTAGACTCATTAGCACGAGGGTGTCTCCAGGGCAGAGCTCCAGGCTCTCCACAGCTCTTCCCAAGCTAAAGCTGCTAAACCCAGAGCCTTCCTGAGAAGACAAGTCTTCATGACAAGTGTGCCAGAAGAAGACCCACATGGCCCTGCTGGCGTGTCTGGTGGCACTGGAGGCAGTGCCAGTGCCCGTGGGCTCAGCCCATGCCTGACACCAGGAGGGACACCCTTCCCTGACCTGCTCTGGGTCCCAAAACGACCTGCTCAGGAAGAAGGGGGGACATGTGGCTTCCATGAACCATCTCCAAGTTTTTAGGAAGGGTTGAGCTTCTGCTTGGAAGAGGAAGAAAAGCCACCCCAAGGCAGGAGGTGTTAAATGTTGGCTGTTAAACTCGAGGCTGGACTCAGCCTGGAGCTTAAAACACGGCTGAGAGGAAGAGAAATTGCAAAATTCTGAGTCCTTTAAAAGGGGAAAAACCGCAGCCCAGCTGCTCAGCCACTGGAGACAGCAAATTTGGGCTGAGGATGGGAGCCTTGGGAGGTGCTGCAAGGCTGTGCTCTGAGGTTTGGAGGGGAGTTTGTGTTCAGTGCTGAGGGTTTCCTTGTCCTGGACAGCCTCACTTGCAAGGTGTTTAAGTCTAAGAGAGGCATTGATGGAAAGATCTGTACGTACTGGATAAATGAAATAAAGGTAAAAATGATCCACCTCGTTTGGAGAACTCAGAGCACTCAAACTGCGGATTCACAAAAAGAACTGAGAAACAAAAGGGCTGAAATTTTCAACCAAGGTACATCTGCCTGTGATTTCACACTCATTTGTAAGATGTTCAGGTGTTAGCCCAGCATTTTCCATCTTGGGATTCATAGGGACTTGCCCCCCGTGTTCCTAAATCACTTAAGCACAGCCTGATGCTGGCAGTCCAAGCTCCATGCTTTTGCATAAATCAAGGCAGGTTCATTAAAGCCGAGGCTGCTGAATGAATTCTCAACAGCTGAAGGCTTTGACCGCTGGATTTTGGGTGCAGCTGCAGGTCTGGAAGCTGCCTGATTCCAGAGAGGAGCTGGGAAAGGTTTGTTTCTGTGCATCTCACCGAGAATGTCCTGCTTTGATGTATTGTCGGGGTGAGCTGATAAAATCTCACCACCTCCAGAGGACGGGGCTCTTCGGTAGCCTCGGGAAGATGGATTTTTACCTGCTGCTGAAACAAATCCATCCAGAGTCGAGTGCCTGCCTTGCTTTTCATCCCTCCTGCCTCTCTCTTGTTTACCTCCCGTGTCTCGCTGGGTCCTTGCCCATCCTGTCCCTGCTGCTTCCCTCAGCTGGCAGTTTATGCCACTTTTCTGTGCTTCAGCTCGACGTTACTCTCGAATATGTCAAACAGTTTAGGGGAGGGGTTCAAGGTGTGTCTAAATCATAGCATTTAAATGGCTTTTATCTACTGGGAGAAGCCACGGGATCCAATGCCCTGGAACACCTTTCCTCATCCCACTGACTTGATTTCCCCTCCCAGAGCATCTCCCTTTCCCCTTCCAGCTCTGCCTGGGAACCCTCCTTAGGGCAGAGCTGTGCCTGCAGCCCCTGTGGCACATCCAGCTCCTCGTGGAATGGAGATCACAGTGCAGGGGACATCACTGGGACAGAAATAAATCCAGCATCCTGCTTTATCTTTCCCTGATCAGAACTACATTTGGGTTTGGTCTTGTGCCTCAGCATTCACCACTCTCTTTGCCATCCAGAGCACTCAGTCCAACAAATCCTTCACTGCTTTAGAGAAATGTGGCTCTGAAAAAAAACCCAGGCAAGAAATCCTGTCTTTATTCAGGAACATTCTCTCACTGCAACCCTTATTTTGTGCCCTGCTTCTTGGCCAGGCTTGGGGCATCCTGCATGGCCATGTTAAACTTCTCTTGCCACGTGTCTTGGTGTGTAATTCTCTTGTCCCTGCAAATCCTCCACCTCCCCGCTGGGCTCCAACAGCAGCTTTAGTTTACCTCATTTTCCAAGCAGCTCAGACCCCAGTGATGCTGCATTTGAAAGATGGGAACTCATCCACGAGTTCCTCCTCCTCCTTCTATTCTTCCTCTTCCTCCTCCTCCTCCGGGGCAGCTCTTTGCCCCAGCCCCCTCTGTTGTCACCCCTGGGCTCGGAGCCGCTTTTGGCTCAGCCCCGCGCAGGACCGAGCGCTCTGTTCCTAATTAAGAAATTGAGGTGCTGCTGGAACGCCGCAACAAAGAGCTGCGCTGTGTTTGTTCCCCTCTTGAGCGTTTCTCTTAAGAGCATCAAATCATAAAAGGAATCAGCAGCTTCCGCGCACCTCGCCTGCCATCAGCATCACTTCTTTAATTTGCGCTAATTGCCCTAAACGAACGCTGTCTGTGGCAGCGTGTGCTTTGTGCCTTGCTGGCATCCCAGCAGACGCAGGTGCCTGAGAGACAGCGGGTAGATTTTTGTTCCTTCAAAGCACCGAGCTGGCTCTTCCTTCCCGACTACGTGAGCATTTTCAGAATACGTTTTCTCCCGTCTCATTATTACCCCCCCGCCCCGGCTCTCTAATCGTTATTACTAAACTACACATCCCAATAATTCCCTTCCTGCCAGCCTCTTCCCGCTGCAGAACACAATTAGTGCCACAAATTAGCGCCTCATGGGAAACAGAGACAACAAAGAGCCCCCGAACCCATAGAAATCCGCCCGACGGGCTCAAACTGCACTTAACCCAGCGGCGGGGGAGGGTGGGCATGGGGGGCACAAAAGGGACCCCGAGGGGTGGATGGGCATGGGGGGCACAAAAGGGACCCCGAGGGGAGGATGGGCATGGGGGGCACAAAAGGGGCCCCGAGGGGTGGATGGGCATGGGGGGCACAAAAGGGGCCCCGAGGGGTGGATGGGCATGGGGGGCACAAAAGGGGCCCCGAGGGGTGGGTGGGCATGGGGGGCACAAAAGGGGCCCCTCGGGGAGGGCAGGCAACAGGTCTGTGCAGGAGCAGCGCGGGGGGATCTGCTCTGGTGCTCTGCTCAGGTGAGACCCCAGCCCGGGTGAGACCCCATCTCATCTCCGGTGAGACCCCAGCCCGGGTGAGATCCCACCTCAGCCCTGGGACCCCTCTGGCCTTGTCCTGCCCTGTGGGAAGCACATTGAACCATGACCATGAGACAGTGCAGGAGAGAAAAGTGATGCATCCTTTTTCCACTCTCAGGGATTTATTGCTGCTTTGGAGGTGCTCCCAGGTGGATTTGGGAATTGTGGTGCTGCTGGTCTAACCAGGCTGGATCAGCCTGGTTGAGCAGAGGAGCAGAGGGCTGTGACTGTCCCAGCTGGCTGTTCTTCACTCAGAGATACCTTCTGACATCGACTCCTGGCTGGGAACACCCCCAGGACTCCAACCATGGGGCTGAGGAAGCCACGTGGTGGAGATGCTTTGTCAAACCCTCCTGCCTGGGCTGAATTTCTCCCTGAAGAGAGCAGGGAGAGCTCAGGAACCAGGGCAAGTTCTCCCAGCCTTGGGTTCTGCTGCCAGGGCTGGGGAGAGCTGATGCCTTTAAATCTGTTTTATCGAGGCTTTAGCAGAGCTTGTTGGTACCTTTGTACAAGCCTTCTAAAAGTGCTGTTTAGCATTCTTTGTTCAGAATTCAACAGAATTTTAACAAGGTGGAGAGTTCTCCAGCTGTGAAAATGTGCTGAAAGAGAGACACAGCAGAGAAAAAACCACTTCCTAAAAGTAGCCAGAGAGCCTTGCAAATGTTCCAGCAAATGTGACACGGGGTGGGGGGGATGAGGAAGATGAAGGGGAAGGTGAAGATACGGTGATTTGGGACCTCTGAGTCAAATTTGGGGGGCGTGGGGAGGGCAGGGACAGGTTTGGAAGTGGGAGAAGGAGGTGAGGCAAGGTCCAAAGGCTGCAATCAGATGATGGGAGCAAGTTTACGAGGGATGTAGCTCGGCATGAACGCCTTGGGAAGTGTTCCTGTGCACCTGGGAAGGATCATGTGCATCCTGAGCGAGGAACTGCTGCTTTTGCCTTTGCAACCCTCAAAAAGCCTTTCAGGGGAGCTCTTTTCGGGCTTTTTAAGGCATCAGAGGGGACACTCGAAGCAAAATGTAGTTCTGTATCTTTAGACCCCGGGGTGAAAGAACTGGTGTCAGGGTTTAGCTGAGACAAACGTCGCTGACCCCTCTTGGTCCCAGCCCGAGGACGGGGCAGGGAGGGGTCACTCTTTGTTGATGTGAGACAAGGCAAAAAGCACAGCAGGGCTCAGGGTCAGCCAGGACCCTTTAGCTGGCAGCTGGAGGAGCTTTGAAAAGCCTGTGGTTTAACCTTGGATGAATCCAAACTTCCTGAGTAATCCTCAAAAGCAAAGCCCGTTGCCGTGCTCTGCAGCGCTCCCAAATCCCAGTTCCCAGCACGGATCCGGGGCAGAGGCTGCTGCCCAACCCTGCCTCCAGCCAGACCCTCCAGGAGGCACCAAGACAGGGCCCTTTGGTGGGCAAATGTAGAAATCTGGGCAGCTTTGAGAAGCCTATGGGGGAGAGGAGCAGGCTGGAGTGCACAGAAAGCAGCAATTTGCAAAGGATGCCTTTGGCTTCCCAAAATTTCCATGGATTTCTGCTTGTTTGGCTGGTTCAAATTCAGGGTTTTTTAGAAGCTGCTGTTGAGGGAAAGAGCTGTGCAAACCTAAAGCTTTTCTGCCTACAGAGAATTAATAGAGTAGGTCCATTATAGCTCAGGTTTCTGCCTTCAGATAATTGGTTGGCAAAGCCCTCAAATGCAGCTTCAGCAAGATGGGACTTTTGTTCCCTGTGAAATGCCTTGGCTGGTGGATCACCCTCTGGCTCAGGTCGTGCCAGAAGAAAAGGCTTGTGCTTCCAGAGTTGGGTCCAACCAGGAGCTTCAAGCCTGAGTGGTGTTTTAGCTGAGCTCTCAAGGGAAGGTCTGGCTGGGTCATGGCTCAGATCTTTAAATCTTTCTAGGACTGACTGGATTTTCCCCCGGGTGCTGCCCTGTGCTGGTGTCAACCAGGGAGCTGTGTTGTTGTGAATGGTGATGTTCCAGCAGATCTACACCCCATCCTTGGGGAGTCTTTGCTGCAAGAACCCCCTTTCTCACAGTTAAATTATCCCAGGGAAAGGAAAACCTTCCCACCTGTGCTCCAGACTGGGGAAAAGGCCAGTTAATGCCACAGACAAATCCTGAGCTCTCAAAACAACAAACCAAGCTGTGTGGGCACCAATTGTCAGTATTTTTAAGAGGGGGGAAGGAAAGGGTTATTTATTTTGATGAAGAAAGGGTGAGAATATCTGGGAAAAGTGGGGAGAAGTGTTTAATTTCATGTGTCCCGTGTGTAAATGTGCATGTGAGAGCAGGTATCAGGTGGAGGAGAAGCTGCACACACTTCAAAGTTGCTGCTGGATCTTTTTGATCCACCTGCAAGTGGGGTGGCCTTGGAGGGCACAAAGGGAACGACCCCCCCTCCCTCCTCTGCTCTGCAGTGCTTTTACCTGATCAACCACCCCTCGCTTTGCAAAGGGACTTGAACTGCTCCCGGGGGCAAACAAAGGCAGGAATTTGGGATTTTCCTCCTTAGCAGCATCTCTGGAAGGAGCAGCCTCGACGGGGGCAGGACTGGGAAGCTGCAAACCCTCCTTTAGCCCCGACTGAAGTGACATTCCTTGCAGAGCATCTCCTGGGAAAGCTCAGGAAGGGGCTCTCCAGCAGATTCCTGCTCCTGGCCCCCCTCCTGCCCCGCTCCGGGGGGAGCTGAGCCCACACCCCTGATTTGCTGCTGCCACTCTTTCCATCCTAATTGCTGCTGCTGTCACCCCAGCGTGTTAATTAGTGCTCTCCGTCGTTCCTCCTGGCAGATTCCCACGGATACTCCCAGCCTGCTCTCCCTTTTCCTTCAGCCCGTTGTGTAGTGAAGTGAAAAAACGCAGCTCTGAGACAGAGAGCAGATTTTGTTGTGCACATGATGAGAATTGCTGTGGCTTTTGCTTTCCTGCAGTGTCAGGTGTCAACAGCCTGTTCATGTTCAGCTTCTAATTAATAGCAGGTCTTAGAGTGGCTCTGTGGTGGTTTCATCCACCCTATTTGAGGCTGGATCCAGACTCCAAGCAGGGGTGGGAGAGACAATTTGGCCCAAGTTTCTAATAATTTCTAATGGTATCTTCCTTTTTCTAAGCACAGAAAATGGTTTGGCTTCCAGCCTTCCCATCAGTAGATATTGATCACTTAACCAAGCCAGGCTTTCAGCTACAAGAGGCCTTTAATTAAAATTTCACTTGGCAGCCCCTGGGGTTAGATCTTTTGTCATAATCAGGAACACAAAAGCCCCAGAATGTAAAAAAAGGAACTGAAAGGACGAGCAGCAACCTGGTGGAAGAAGTGGAAAATTGTGTATTAAATGCCAGACACACAGTCTTAGATGCTGCTGTCCCACTTTACATATCACAGTCAGTTAAAACAGACTCTCAAGGCTAAAAAGAGTCTATTTAATCTAAGAATTCTGAATAGCACCTGCAAATCTTCCTGCTTTTGTTAAGAGGATGCAGATTTCCTGCTATGCTCTCGTGGCAATTGGAATTCTCCCTGCCTTAGAAAAAAAATGGGCTTGTTGTCAACAACAACCAACCAGCCCAGCACAAACCCTGCTCTGACACAGCTGAAGGGACAGCTTTCCCTTTGTTTTTCCCCAAAAAACTCCCCAGCACATGGGCAGGGAGCTGCTGTTCCACAGAAATGCCACTGCAGATGAGTCAGCTGCAGAGGAGGGAGCTCTGTCAGGGGACTTGGGGAGAAAGCAAAAAACACCTTTCCAGGTACAACAAAAAGGCAGAAGGCAGCAGTTTATTGAGGGGGAAGGCAGAATGATGATCAGAGATGGGGTTTAGGGGAAGGCAGAATGATGATCAGGGATGGGGTTTAGGGGAAGGCAGAATGATGATCAGAGATGGGGTTTAGGGGCAGGCAGAATGATGATCAGGGATGGTGTTTAGGGGAAGGCAACAGAGATGATCAGAGATGGGGTTTAGGGGAANTAGCCACCCTGAGTTTGCTTTGCCATTCTCTCTCAGCTGTTTTTTTGCCTTTTCTCCTTTTCCTTTCCCTCTGGGAAAGGGGGACCTGGAGCTTTGGGTGGACACCAGGTGGAAACCACCACAGAAGGCTGACAAAAATCCATGGAAGGATTCAAAACTCAGAGGTTTTCCCAGTACTTCCACCTCTGCTCTTTGGCACAGAGGGATTTCTGACACCCTTTGAGAGTCAAGGCTTGGGTGGAGAACAACTGAACTTGAGAATGAAATTATTTATCTGCAGACTCAAATCTCACAATGCTGAGGAATCCCTCTGGTTGGAAAGGGAAAAAATGGATGCAATTCCCTGCAAAAAAAAAAATGCAAATTTTCAAGGCAGTGAGGCAGTATCCAATAGTATTTGAGAAGATGTGTGTTTATGGCAAAGGGACTTCAAGGCATCACAAAAGATAATCATAGGAGCTATTTTAGTCTCCAATATTTCAAAATCTACATCCCAGCACGAGCCATTAATGTCTCTGAGTTGTAAACTGTGCTCTAAGTCCCTCTCAGTGTTTTCTCTCAAGTGCCTGAGCAGAAGGGCTTTGAATGAAAGAGCTCAAGAGTTGCTGTCAGGGGTTGCAGGAGATGAAAGGATGGCCCAGACCTTTGCTGGAGGGAGCAGAGAAAGAGCAGCTGAGGAGGTATTTATGGTACACCCATGTCTTTTTAGTAGGAAGAGGTTCAAATAAACATAAATGCACTTTGTGGTTCTTTAGTGCTTCCTGTCCCTCTTCATTGTAAGGGGTTTTGAGAGGTTTGAGTTGAAAGCTGCATGGAGAGACCAGGAAGGTTTGAACAGATAGAAAAAGAATTAATTCTCTTTTTCCCCCTCTCCATCGAACAAAGGTCACTCAGACATTCTGATCCAGGTTCCCACTTTGCTCCTGGACTGCAGGGTGTTCCTCCTCTGGCCACCTCCAGCCCCTTCCAGGGAGGCTTTATTTACCTTTTTTCCTTTGAGTCTGACCTGAAACATTCCAAAGTGAAAAACTTTTGCCTTTGGCTTCAGCCTGGGCCACGTGAGGTGCTCCAGGCACAGTCCTGATCCCACTTGGAGGTGCCCCGATGTGAATTCACCGACTGCAGAGGAGTTTGGGGAATTTCACTGTGGTGGAACCAGAACTAAATCAAAGCATCAGTGATGAATCTGGAAAAACAAACTTTGGTGTCAAAGTCCACTTCGGCCGGGGGGTTGTGCAAACATTCTCACGAAAAGGAAAGCAGAAAGGGAACAAGGAAAATAAACTACCCAGCAGAGGTCCCAGCAGCTCCAGGCCCCGGTTCCTGCGATTCCACGAACCACAGAGAACTGGAAATATTTCCCCATCTCTTCCTGAAGCATTTAATCATACCCAGCTGTGGTCCCTGAAGAGAACGGGCTGACAAACCATTTCTCATGTGGAGGAAATGTGCTCTGCCTGTCAGCAGCAGGTACTTGATCCGGGGTGCCCGAGCTGGGAGGGTGTTCCTGCCCCGCTGGAATTGTCGGGAGGAGCCGCCGTCGGGAGCGGGGGAGCCCCGAGCCCTTCCCACGTCTCGCTGCTGCTCCCGATGACAAGTCCTTGGCATCGGGAGGCTCTCGATGGAGCCAGGAGACCACGGGCAAATTTCTCTTTGCGGCTTTGGAGGGTTTGGGTTTGTTCCTTAAGGGGTTGGTGCTCCCCGTCGTGCCGACGAGGAGCCGGCTCCGAGGTCCTGCCTCGCCCCGGGGGTCTGGGTGTGCCCACCAGACCTCGGCGCTTCCAAGGACAGGAACGACCATAAAACGGGGGGAAAAGTGCTTTGGACACCCCCTTCCAGTGGCTTTTTTGGCCTCAAGGGAACTGCAGGTTCACTCTGAGCGTTTGACAGTAAAATCCGCAAGAATAAACGTCTTCAAGAAACCGCTGAAATGTGAAAATGATTTGCTGCCATCCCAGGACGTCTTGGCATTGCAATATAAAATTTAATAGTAATTCCTTGCACTTTCTGTTCCCTGGATGAGAGGTGCTTGATAAATATAAAAGGACATTTCTTTCCAAAGAGTTCAACTGGATGGGTGCAAAGCACCTCTGGGGCTGTGGGACTCTGGGTGCACATTTCCTTTCCTTCTGGGGCAAATCTTTTCTGACTCCCCCGTTCCTGCTTTCAGAGTCGTTGCCATTTCCATGGAATTCCCATCCTTGTGTTGTTCCTGCTTTCAGAGTTGTTGCCATTTCCATGGAATTCCCATCCTTGTGTTGGTCCCTCTGGTTGTATGGGCAGGGTTTAAATGGGATTTGGTGAACAGCTCTGGTTTTAATACTCAGCTCTGCTTCAAAGGGGACTTTGGACAAGGGCATGGAGCCATGGGAGAAGGGGGGATGGCTTTAACAGTAATTCCTTGACAGAGGGCAGGGTTAGATGGGATATTGGGAAGGAATTCCTCCCTGCGAGGGTGGGGAGGGGTTGGGATGGAAGTCCCAGAGAAGCTGTGGCTGCCCCATCCCTGGGAGTGTCCAAGGCCAGGATGGATGGAGCTTGGAGCAACCTGGGCTGGTGGAAGGTGTCCTTGCCCATGGCAGGGGGGGTGGCATGAGATCATCTTGAAGGTTTAGCAGGGAAGAACCTGGATTTATGGAGATGGAGTCAATGGCTTTGAGTGGGAGCAGCAGTTGGCTCAGAATGGACCTGATTAATTACCTCTAATGACATTCTGGCAGTGCATGCAATTACTGCTGCAAAACCACTGCCAGAATTTGGCTGCATTTGCTGGATTCAGTCAAAAGTCTGGGGAGAGCTCATGGATGGAGTGAAGCTCGTGCAGGGCAGGGCTGTGACTGAGCATACACAAGGAATGTGACTTCCCACAAGTGCAGGGCAAAATTCCACTGCTTCAGGAGGATGAGAATTCCCCCGTGCCCGGGTGTGAAGGTGGCACCTGCTGCCAGCTTTGTGCCAGCACCTGCTCAGAGAACAAAGTGGCATCTGCTCCAGCTGGCCCAGACCTTCAGCTGGGAGTATCTGCTACCCATGGAATCAACTCCCAAATCCCTCCTGCCCTAGGTCTGATTGGAATTCTGGGAGTGCAGGACACTGAGCTTTAACTTGCAGCCTGGGGAGACAACGAAATCAAAGGGAAAACAAACCTGGGTGATGGATTTGAAGAGCTGGAAGAGGGAAAATCTTCTGGTTGCTTGAAGGAAGTTTTTGGGTTCCTTCTCCCAAGAGCCTGCAAAGGGTTAATCACTGGGATGTGAGCCACAAATGGAAAGGAAATTATTGCCAGGTTTCTTTATAATGCAAACCATTAGGAATCTATTTAGGACTAGCTAATTGAGTGTGGGTTTTGTGGTCTGTGTTCCCTGGAAGGAACACACTGGGGTTGTTTCATGGAGCACTTTTACCCTGGATAAATCAGTGTCTCACCTTATTGCCTTCCACCAGCTGCTCCTGAGGGCATGGGGTCCAGAACAGTCTGGACATGTGCAGGGGAATGGCCAGGAATGCCTCTTCCTGCTGTTCCCAGATTCCAGAGGGGCTGCCCTGCCAGTCTCCTGCCTCAGGCTGTGATCACTCGTGTGCGGCTCATTCCTGCAGCCTGAATTCCGTGTGGCTCATTCGTGCAGCAGGAATTCCATGTGTCTCATTCCTGCAGCAGGAATTCCCTGTGTCTCATTCCTGCAGCAGGAATTCCCTGTGTCTCATTCCTGCAGCAGGAATTCCCTGTGTCTCATTCCTGCAGCAGGAATTCCATGTGTCTCATTCCTGCAGCAGGAATTCTGTGTGGCTCATCAGGAATTCTGTGTGGTTCATTCCTGCAGCAGGAATTCCGTGTGTCTCATTCCTGCAGCAGAAATTCCGTGTGGCTCATTCCTGCAGCAGGAATTTTGTGTGGCTCATTCCTGGAGCAGGAATTCCATGTGTCTCATTCCTGCAGTAGGAATTCCGTGTGGCTCATTCCTGGAGCAGGAATTTCAGTGGGGTGGATGATTCTGGTCCCCTGCACTGCTCAGCTCGAGCCCCATTTCTGCCCCGTCTCACTGGCCCTGAGGGTGAATTGAAACACAGTCCTGCAGTTTGGCTTGTTATAAATAAGTGGAGGATTTTGGCATTTGAATAATACTTGTGCCCATCTCTGAAATATAGTTTATTAACCATGTTTTAATGCCCTCCCAGTGTATTATAACTGCACTGGCAGGGAACTGCCAACTCCATTGTTTCCTGACTGACATGATTTTCTGCTGTGGGATTAAATCAGGAGAACATGAGTCAGTCCAGCACCTTCAAAACGCTCCTGGAATTCCTTTTAGCTCAGCATGACCTGCTGCCCACTGTGCTCCTCCCTGGTATTTTATCTAATTTTCCATGCAATATTATCTCATTTTTTGCCTAAAGCACACTGGATGACACACCTTGGTCACTGCTAGACCATGGCAAAAAGGAAGGAAGGGAACTCAGTGAGAAGAAAAAATTCCTCATCCACTTGGAGTGGAGCAAAGCCCACGAGGTCGAGAAATCAGAGAAATGGAGAGGCTGCCAGTGAAGAAAATCCTGCAGGATTTTTGGAAGCTTTGAAGGGCTCGTGGTCATGGATGTGCCATGTGCAAGAAGAGCCCTCTCTCTGATGCTGAGGCAGGAGAAGGGCAACCCTAAAAGGGAATCCTGGTGATGAAAACATTCAGCCAGTCCCAGGATCACTGATCATCTAAAAGTGAGCAAAGAAAAGCTGGTGCCAGACTGAAACATGAAACACCTTCTGACTTTCCACCCTCCCATCCACCCAAACCCTGAGAAAAGCATCATTTTATTAACCCCCATTAATTTTATTCACCCCATTAATGTTATTAATTTGTCAGCGGCCTGACAAAGGGACGGGAAATCTCCCAATTGGTTCTGTGGTCCACAAACTTATTATTATTCCTCTTGGGTTGGTCTCCGTGGCTGCTGTGGGGGCAGTCGGGCACCTCGAGGAGACTCGCTGTCCCTCGCAGGGATGGCTCTGCTCGGTGGTGTCCGGGCTCCCTCTCCTGGCTCTTCCCGTGCCACGAAACCTTCCAGCTTTTCCTGCCGCTTCCCCGCGCTGTTTAATTCCTTTATTCCTTTATTTAATTCCTGTGCGGACCTGGATTGGAGGATGACGAATGAAGGAGCCCCTGGGGAGCAGCACCTGAGCTTTGCCCGGGGCTGGTCGGGACTGCCCAGACACCCAAGGGATTGTCCTTCTCCATCTGCCCACCCCCAGGTGGTTGTTTGGAGCCTCTGCTTTTGTTTTAAGACCTCTCAGCTTTATAAAGAGTCAAGAAGCAGCAACCAGAAGCTGTTTTCTTCCAAAGGATCCCTCAAACCTCTTGGTCTTCTCTTGCTCTGTCTCCTTGAAGAAGGTGTTGACAGGACGGGTGTTGATCAATGCCACTTCCTTACTCACTCGCTACACTTTCCCTAAATTTACACAGCATTTGCTCCCAGAGAACCCCCTGGAGTTCTCTCACCTCTTTCTCAGCAATCCATAACCCCCTGCCCATGTTTTCTGTCACCAGGACACGCTGATGGCACGAGCATAGGTGTGAAATACTCGGTGTTTTCCACCTCGAAGACAACAAAACTTCCCCGAATAGCTCCGTGGTTCTTCTCTTCACATTTAAATTTTAAAAGGCTCCATAAACAGAAGGCATTTAGTCTGAAAATAAGGCACATTCCTAGTCCTCTTGGTTCCCTCTGCACCCTGAGCTTAATTGGCGGATGTTTTACTGTCCGGAGGTTTTATTAATGAGCAATATTTCATTCCGAGCTAATTAAAATCCCTGGGCAGGCTGCACTCAGCAATAGAGATGTCGAGCACGAGGAGAACAGGTGAGCAGACAGCCTAATAAGCACCATTATTTTGTTGGGAAGGAGCAACGAGGGGCAGTAAAGCCCCCCCATCAGAGACTCATAAATACAGAACGCTTCAGGAAGGTGCCAGAGATGTTGAGTCACGAAACAAGTCACCGGTGGGGCTTTAAAACCCTTGTTTGAAAGATGCTGCTGTGCAAAGACCCCAAGATCCTGTTCTCAGGACGTTCCTGCTCTGCTGGGGCAGGAGGGGCAGGAGATTTGGGCAAACCCAGTTCTAGTTAAAGAATAAAATAAATTATTGACATTTGGGCCAATATGTTACAAAATCGATTGTATGTTTTAAGAAGTTCGTCCTAAAGCAATCGAATTTTACTGACAGGGAAAAGCACAGCTGTAGTAATTAACTCTCTCCATGTTAATTGACGCCCAATTAACCTGCCAGCAGCACCATGAAAGTCGATGTTATGTTTAAAAACACACACCTTGTTGCTTTGCTCAGTTGTGCAACCACAGCCTTCGCAAGGAGCTTCAGCTTGGTGCTCCTCAGCAGGAGAACTGGAGGGTCACCCCGAAGGATCCAACTCGAGAGCTTGAACAGCAATTAACGCTCCCTTTAACTCGGCAGCCTTTCCAAAGGGGACCCTGGAAAGGCTCCTGCCATTCCCATCCTTTGGGAAGTGGCAAAGCAAAGCAGCATTCCTGCTGTTCCTGCCTCTCTGCGGATCACAGGTACTGTCCCATCATGCTTAGGTGAGCACTGGCTTCATGTTAATTAGGCTCCCGTGCCTAATTGCTTGGGAAATACAAATGCTGCTCCTTGTAGGAAGCTGAACCCCTCGTGCCAAGCCCACACTGCATTCCAGAACTGTCTGTGTTAGAGCTCATTAGGCTGATGTTTTTAAGTTGTTTTAAATAATGTGGCTCTCTCTTCAAAGCTGAGCAGAATGAAGCATTTGCTTCGAAAAGGAAAATTAAATCATGGAAAATAATCATTTATTACTCTTGCTCTGGCAGGCCAGACATCGATTTGCTGCTGCTCAGCTTGTTCTGCCACCGTGTTCCAAGTTGCCTTCTCCTCCCAAAACAACAAATGAGTTTTGATTTCTCTTCATTAAAGGCCTCATTAATTCCCCCTCCTTGTTTCTGTTTGTTTTCCCTTCCCTTCTGTCTTGTTCCTGTAAATTTAACTCGGGCAGGGCATCCATCACATTTGTGTCATTTCCCCCTTCTTTCCCCCTTCTTTCCCCCTTCTTTCCCCCTTCTTTCCCCCTTCTTTCCCCCTTCTTTCCCCCTTCTTTCCCCCTTCTTTCCCCCTTCTTTCCCCCTTCTTTCCCCCTTCTTTCCCCCTTCTTTCCCCCTTCTTTCCCCCATCTCTTTTGCTTCTCCTCCAGCTCAGGACATCGTTTTCTGCCTCAGGGCAGAGCACTGAACACCCTCCCAGATGGAAGACTTTCTAGAGGTGAAGAAGTACCAGCAGCACCTTGAGAATGAAGGGATAGGGTGATGAGGCCCCTGAGGTGCCTCCACCTGCTCCCAGGGGGAATTTAAGTCCTTTTTCCCCCAAAGAGGCAGCCTGTGCCTGTGGCTGCTGCTGCTGCACAAATGCCAAGTCCCTGCTCTCCACCAAGCCGGGGTCAGGATGATGATCTCCTTCCTTTGAGATGCACATTGTGAATTCTGTGTGACAAGGAGGTTTGATAAATCATCTCCCTGCTCCATCCCTGGGGCTCAGGTTCTCTCCAGCTGCATCGTGAAGGGCAAGCAGAGTGTTTGGAGGTGGCAGGAGAGTCCTCAGCTGTCACCTCAGCCCTGGGGCTTTTTCTTTATGTGCCCTGGACTCCACCGTGTGCTCTGACCCTGGAACAAGCCTTTCCCTTTGCCTCCCTCCCAGCTGGCTTTTGTGGTTGTCCTCATCCTCCTGAATGACTTTCAGCCCCTGGGTTTGATGACCAGTGTCTCTTCCCAAAAGGCAGCAGCCCTGACTGCCCTCCTTGGGCCTCTCTGATCACTCAGGACTAGACTTAGATAAACTCTCTCAGATGGCCTTTGAATGCCCCAGAAGATCCATTCTGCTTTCCTTGGTGTCAAAAAGGGGTTGCTATTGAAGATGAGGGAGGCTGGAGGTCACCCCAAATCACAGAATTGTCCACTTTAGAAGCCCATTTCCTCCTGTCCTCTGGGATTCCGTGTTCAGGTCGTTCCTGAGGAGTCCACAGCATCTCTCACTGTCCTGTCCTTCAGCCCCTTTGCACTCTGGGCTTTAAGCGGATTTAATGAATCAACTCTGGGTGGATTCATTAAATGTCTCCAAAGTCAGGCAGTTGATCTTTCCCACTGGGTTTTCTTGTCTCTCTTTCCCCTGACTGCCAAAGCTCCAGCTCAACACCGAGTTCTGGCTAAATGTAGGATATTTTTCCATACAAGAGGCACCTGTTTCTATTGAGTATCCAGAACACCCCATCCCTTGCACAGCCACACAATTTGGAGCCCACGACACAATTTCAAGGCCCAAAGGATTATTTTGGATTATTTTCCAGATCCAACCCCAAGTTTTCCAAGCACAACCCCTTATTTGTATAATGCAGGAAGAACAGCGCCGCTTTTAAATCCCCAGAGCCCACATCTGGCAGTTAATTTGAGGTCCAAGCCCACACTTTGGGACTGTAAAACCACACTCACAAAGGTCAAGGGTGATGATTTTGGAGTTCAAATCCCAGAGGGCTTTACCTTTAAAAGGTCTGACCTGGAAGGTCCGTGGCACTGTGATGTCACCCTGAGCTGTGACATGTGGGAACCAAAGGGGCTGTGGGGTGGTGGCATCTGCACCCTGGAGGTGCCAATCCACAGGGTGGACGCCTTGGCCACTGAGGACATGGCTGTGGCCACCCAGGATCACACTGGCACCGTGAGCCAGGCCAAGATGGACTTCTGGGGTGGCATGGAGCCCTTCTTCATGATGCCCAACATCACCCCCACAGGTACAGGACCCGCTGGCACAGCCCTGGGGGACACGTGGGGTTGGGGACAGCAGGAGCACACACACCCACCACTGCCTGGTATCACCTGGTTATCAGAGTTATGAGAAGTGCCCCTGCCTGAATTAAGGTGCCAAAGGCAACAGTCAACATTCCCTTCCCAAACCTTCCCAAACCTTCCCTTCCCAAACCTTCCCTTCCTTTCCCAAACCTTCCCAACTTTCCCAACCCTTCCCTTCCAGAGCGAAGGGCTGTCTGGGATGCCGTGTCCAGCTACCTCCAGCAGCGGCTCTTGCAGCACAAGGTGGGACAACCCCCTCTCCCTCCTCGTCCCCCCAGAGAAGTGGGGAGTCCCCCACAGCCCTGGGAAGTGGCCTGAAGTTCCTCTTGCCCTGCCCAGAAAGCATCAAACCCACCCCAGAAGTCCCCCCCTGGGGACATAAGGGGGTTGTGTGAGGGTGGAGTCACCCCTGGGAGGTGGTGGTGGGGCTGACCCTGCTCCCTGGAGACCCCCGAGCTGCCTCTGCCCTCACCCCAGCACTGCTTGTCTGGGAGAAGAGTGAAAGGAGAGGGCTTGGCATCTCCTCCCCAGGGTTCTCCCAGTGTCCTGGCTCCGGGGCTGGTCCGAGGTTCCAACCCTGGGTGGAACCATCCCCAGCTCTTCCCAGTGAAACCCTTTGGCTTCTCCCTTCTGCTCCAGGGGGTCCGGGTTCCCACCCTTGGCTCCTTCGACGTGGTCCGCATGGAGACCCACCTGGGGGACAAGCCTGTGGCCCTGAGCAGCCCGGTGTTCCACCTGGCCAGGAACCTGGGAGGAGTCTACAGCTCTGGGGACAGCAAGGATGACCTCACTGGTAGGATGGCCACTTGGAGCCCACCTGGTCGCAGGGCTGGGCTGAAGGAGGGGAGGACATGCCTGTTCTAAAACCCAACAGCGCGGGTCTGAACTGCGGCTCTGCTGCAACAAAGAGCCCTTGGGAAAGGCTTGGGGTGGATCCTGGGGCAATTCCTCCAGCCCTTCCATGTGGTTTTCCAGGGGATAAGCAGCTGGAGCCTCTGAAATACGCCAGGGTGGCCCTGGAGGCCTCTGTGTCCCGGGGCAAAGCCGAGAGCTGCATCCTGGGCACCACGTCCCTCCTGTACCGCTGCCTGGGCAAGGGCGAGAGCGTCGCCCTCGTCCTCAGGGACCTCGGGGTGCTCCTCCTCGAGGGCAGCAGGGCCACCATGAGGTTCTACCCTCAATTCTTGGAGAAGATGACCGGGCAGAAGATGACTGGAAAGACTAGCCAGGAAAAGGCTACGCTCAAGGTGAGCCTTCTGTTCCCCAGCCCTGCTCGGGATGGACCACGGAGAGCAGGACGCACCAGCTCGTGCTGCCCTGAACTCCCCCACCCAGGAGAGCTCTGGCCATGCTGAGGATGTCCTGACACCTGCCCCTTGTGTGCTGCAGGTTCTCCAGCAGTTGGACGTGGTGGTGTCCCCAGAGCAGCCCGTGGCCTCCCTGGCGTTCACCGGCCGCGTCGTCCTCCTGCCCGAGTGAGTGCAGAGCTGGGACAGCTCCTGCCTCTGGCCAGGCCACTCAGCCTGGTCTAGGGCAGCTTCTCCTTGTGACCACGGGGCTTCTGCTGTGGGGACACTGAGCAGCCCCTCTGGGGGTCTGGGTGTGTCTGGCTGGTTGTCACCCCTGTGAGAAGCCACTCTGTGGATCTGGTTGGTTGTCACCCCTGTGAACAGACCTGACAGGATAGAGGAAGGACTTTTGGTGACACTTCCCTGTCATAGCCAGGACTCCCCTCCTGGGTGGTCCCATTTCCCAGGACACTCCGTAGGGAGGGGGCTGCCCAGGGGAAACAACCAGTGCCAAACTGGGCTGGGAGGTGCTGTGCTGGGAGCTCAGGCTGTGCTGTCCCTTCGTCCCCAGGTTTGAACTGGCCACCCTGCCCGTGCCACTGCTCAGGGACCCTGCCAGGACCTCCAGACGTGGCCCTGGGGGGGACACGTGGAAGGCAAAGGAGGGTTTGGCAGCTGCCAGGAGAGGTGTGGAAGGTAAAGCAGCTCCCACGTCGTTGGCACAGCACAGGCTCTTTGGGATCTGCAGGGAGAGTCCCTGGGGATGGCAGTGACAGGGCTCTGACCCGGGACCAAGCTTGGTGCCAGCTTGGCACAGCCAGTTCTCCCCAGGTTGGCTCCACATGAGCCCTGGGCTGGGAGGGGACCAAGACCTGGGTATGGCAGGAGGGGGGTGATCTGAGGGCTCTGGGACATCCCCTCTGCTTTTGGGAGAGGCTCTGTCACCTCAGGGGCACCACCAGGCTCCCCTGCCCCAAAGCAGAGCAGCGCAGGGAGGGTCGGCACTGTGGAGGGTGCCAACCCTCTGGAGGCATCACAGCCATGGCTCTTCTGAGAAGGTCTCTCCTTCCTGGTTCCAGGGAGGCTTCCTGGGCTTTCTGCACCTTCTCTTGTGAGCTCCACAGCCAAGGCAGGCAAGCAGCCCTGGGATGAAGGAGAGATGGAGACCAAGGACAGCTCTGGGGTCAGGTGAGCCTCAGCCCCTTCCCCAACCCCAAAGCCTTGGGAGAAGCTGCTGGGACCCCCATGGCCAGGGCTGGTTCCTCTCCAGCCCCCCAGAGTGGGCACAGACGTGTGCCAGCCCAGGGTCCCAGCTCAGGGGGTTCCTGAGGGCAGGATGTGGCCCCAGGTCCCTCCTGTCCTCAGGCAGACCCTTCCCATTGTGTCCTTCCAGGAGGTCACCAGTGAGCCCAGGACCTGCTGCTGGAAAAAAGCAGCCTGTGAGTGACCAAGCCAAGGGCAAAGCTGTGCCCAAGGGCCAAGGGGCAAAGCAGAGCCCTGGAGAGGCAGCAGCAGCTCAGAGGGGCAGGGCAGGAAGAGAAGGACAAGCAAAAGGTCCTCTTGGAAGAGAAGGAGAAAAGAAAGTTCCTCCTGGAAGGGAAGAACAGAAGGATCCTCTAGGAGGAGAAGGAAGAAAGAAAGGAACAGAAAAACATCCTTTTGGGAGAAAAGGAGAAAAGAAAGTACATCCTGGAAAAGAAGGAGAAAAGAAAGGTCCTCTTGGAAAAGAAGGAGAAAAGAAAGATCCTCTTGGAAAAGAAGGAGAAAAGAAAGTGCATCCTGGAAAAGAAGGAGAAAAGAAAGATGCTCTTGGAAAAGAAGGAGAAAAGAAAGATGCTCTTGGAAAAGGAGAAAAGAAAGTGCATCCTGGAAAAGAAGGAGAAAAGAAGGTTCATCCTGGAAGAGGAGAAGTGAAAGATCCTCTTGGAAAAGGAGAAAAGAAAGCTCATCCTGGAAAAGAAGGAGAGAGAGTTCACCTTGGAAGAGAAGGAGAAGTGAAAGATTCTCCTGGAAAAGAAGGGGGAAAAAAAGAGCATCCTGGAAAAGAAGAGATGAAAGATTCTCTTGGAAAAGAACAAGAAAAAAAAGTTCGTTCTGGAAAAGAAGGAGGAAAGAAAGCTCATCTTGGAAAAGAAGGAGAAGTGAAAGATTCTCTTGGAAAAGAAGAAGAAAAAAAAGTTCATCCTGGAAAAGAAAGAGGAAAGGAAGTTCATCCTGGAAAAGGAGAAAGGAAAGTTCATCCTGGAAAAGAAGGAGAAAGGAAAGTTCATCCTGGAAAAGAAGGAGAAAGGAAAGTTCATCCTGGAAAAGAAGGAGAAAGGAAAGTTCATCCTGGAAAAGAAGGAGAAAGGAAAGTTCATCCTGGAAAAGAAGGAGAAAAGAAAGTTCATCCTGGAAAAGAAGGAGAAAAGGATGTTTTTCCTGGAAGAAAAGAAGGAAAGAAAATTCATTTTGGAAGAGGAGAAGTGAAAGACCCTCTCAGAAGAGAAGGAGAAAAGAAACTTCTTCCCACAAGAGCAGGAGAGGAGACAGCCCCTCTTGGAAGCAGACCACCCTCCTGGAGTGACCCGGCCGGGGAGCTGGAGGACTCCATCTCCAGCATCTTCATCTTGCAGAGACCCAGAGCTGAGGAAGCCCAGGCCCTCCGAGCCAAGCCCGAGGCCTTCTGGTCAGTGCTGAAGGAGCCCCAGAAGAACATTCTGGCAGGATACAGGTTTGAGCCATCCCTCTTCATGCCCCCCCTGCCCCCAGTGGGGTCCACGTCTCCCCACAGCCCCATGCTGAAGAAGAGAGACGTGGTCTCCAGGGGGCTGTGGCCGTGGGTGGAGTGACCAGGGCTGGGCTGAGCAGCACCTGAGGCGGCAGAACGGGGACATCCTTGTCCTTGGTGCCGTCCTGGGGGGCTGTTCCCTCTGAGGAACGCGGAGTTGGAGAAGGATCTTCAAAGGCCCCTCAGCTCTGGTGGATTTCGTGCTCAAGGTGTCCTGACCTGAAGCCACCCAGGGCACGTCCAGGACTCTCCCGGAGCAGGGAGAGTGACCTTCCCAGCTGAGACCAAAGCTCAGCCCACGTGCTGCTGGCAGGAGGGAGACCATGCAAGGAAGAATATGGGTTTGGGTGGAGATCTGGCAACAAGCTCAGCCAACTGAACCTCACTGGCAGAGTCCAAAACCGCCTTTAGAGACTCCAAAGGCTCATTTTTGGGCCCAAATACAGGCCAGGGACCAACCCTCTTCTTCAGGATTCCCATCCCACCATTTGGAGGGCTCAAAGCCTCCAGCAATGCCTGCCCAGCTGCCCCTGAGGGGTCAGTTGTCCCAGGGAGGTGACTGGTGTGGAACCAACTCATCCAGCTCCAAGGCTTTCCAGGTGGGGAATTTCCTGTTTGAAAGGATCCCAGTGGACCCTTGATGCAAAACACCTGGAATTGTGAGGCCACGGGGTGAACCTTCTCTGATCTGGACAGCTGTCATGTCAGAGACGGACCTGAGGGCAACCTGGAGCTGCTGCCCAGAGCACTCCCAACCCTTGGAGCAGACACAGCTACTCCTGCTGGCTCATCCAGGGGTGGTGGGGACTGAGCTGGAAGGTGACACCACAGTGACACCCCCCTGGAACACCTTGCGGGGTGTGAGGAGGAGCAGCCCCTTGGTGAGACCACAGAAACCCCCAGAGCCCAAACGTTCTGCCCAGGACTGTCTTCCTTCATAAGGAGCCCCAGCTGGAGATCATGGATACCACCACTGGTTGTGCCAATAAACCTGCCCAAAGGAGATGAGAGCCCAGTGGGAACATTCAGAGTTTCCTGTATTTCCAGTTCAGATGTTCTTTTATTCAGCCCCTGGGTTTGTTCTACTTCACACTTTTAGGCCAGCTAAAGGAGGGGCTGTTTAGGGAGTTGTGTGTCAGAAGGAGAACACGAAAACTCACACTACAAAGCTTTGAAAACTGCCTTCAGTGCCAAGCTCTTGCCACTGCCTGCCCACCATCCCTTAGAATCCTGGAATGGTTTGGGTGGGAAGGGACCTTCAAACCCACCCAGTGCCACCCCTGCCATGGGCAGAGACACCTTCCACCAGCCCAGGGTGCTCCAAGCCCGTCCAACCTGTCTTTGGGCACTCCCAGGGAGCCACAGCTTCTCTGAGCACCCCGTGCCAGGGCTGCCCACCCTCACCATGAAACGCTCCTTCCTGATGTGCCATCATCCCCAAACCCTCAGCCCCGGGCCTGGCACTGCAGACCTTGGTGGAAAGTCTCTCTGCACCTTTCCCACGAGCCCTTCATCCACTGAGAAATCCCAGCAAGGTGTCCCAGAGCCTCCTGTCCCTCAGGATGGACCTCACTGGGCTCTCTGCCCAGCAGAGATTCTCCAGCCCTTGGACCTTTCCTGATGCCTCCTCTGGGCTGGTCTAACAGAGCCAGGTCTTGCTGGTGTTGGGGGTCCTGGAGCTGGACGTGGCTCCAGGTGGGATGTCCAGAGAAAGGAGCAGAGGGTGAGAATTCCCTCCCACCCCAAAATTCCAGCCAGACCATTCTGCTGCTTCTCTTTATTCAGACTTCCAACGCCAAAGTGCCAGCTCCTGCCTGGCTGCCCAGCGGGCACACACGGGCTCTCCACGCTGTGAGGTGCCTGTGGAGAGAGGGAGGGAGCTGCTGAAGCCCTGCCATGGCCAGGCTGGCAGGGTGGGGAGCAGTGCTGGGTGCCCCGTGGAGGGTGGGCACCTGGGGGCACAAAAAGGGCCCCAAGCTCACAGTTCAGCTCTGCTGAGTCCTGGCAGTGACCAACTGGGCACGCAGAGCTCAGGACACCTCGTGGCTGGCACAGCCCATAGCCGTGTGGCACCCCCTGCACCCCGCAACTCACTCACCCTTTCACGTCCTTTGCCCACTCAAGGAGCACCACGTAAAGACACAGAAGAGTCAGAACAGCGGCCACAGCCACGAGGCAGTTCCATAAGAAGACCTTCCAGGTGGACTCAGGGTTCAGTGCCCCTCTGTTGGCCCTGCCTGGCACAGCCTGGGGGTTGGTCGTGCCCAGGATCCTCATGTCCACGCCTGAAGGGGCAATTGTGCACGTCAGTGTGTCCTGCACACCCTTGGCACTCTCAGGGGAGGGCTGACACTGCCAGGAATAATTGTTCTTTCCCACTTTTTTAGCCTCTGGGAAGGAGGGAATGTCCTGGGATGGCGCCGCTGCCGTGGCTGCAGCGGGAGCCGAGGGAATTCCCCAAATCCCTGCAGGTGCACGCTCTGCAGAGCCTGCCTCTCTCAGCCTTGCTCCCACCCTGCAGGGGCTGCAGCCCGGTTCTCCCAGTGTCTGGAAGATTCTCCAGCCCTTGGACCTTTCCTGATGCCTCCTCTGGGCTGGTCTAACAGAGCCAGGTCTTGCTGGTGTTGGGGGTCCTGGAGCTGGACGTGGCTCCAGGTGGGATGTCCAGAGAACTGAGCAGAGATCCCCAGCCCTGGGGATCCCTCACCTTTGCCCCCAGTGTCTCCTGTGCGCGCCCATCTTCCCTTCCCAGGTTCGCTGGTGCTGCCTGGATGGAGACTCTGATCGTGGGGGTCACCCTGTCCCCCTGACAGGACTCAGAGAGCAGGGCAGGGCAGAGCAGCTCTTTGACCAATCCCCCCTCGGAGTGAGGTGGACAAACCCCATCCTGTGCCAGGCAGGGGCATCCCCCCAGCTCTGCCTCCCCCCAGCACCCACCCCCCGAAGGGATGCAGTGAGACCCTCTCTGGAGGCATCTGGACCTCTCGCTGCCCTTTCTCTACCATGGGCAGCTCTTGCCTGTCCCCACTTTTCAGGACTTGTCTCCCCCTTGTAGCCCAGCGGGGCTGTCCAGTGCCTGCATAATTTTGGAAACATTCCCACAGCCTGGCACAGGGCTCTTTCCCAGGACTGGCCAGCAGTGCAGGGATCGGGGAGTGGTGAAGCTCAGCGTGGCTCAGGCACAGAAGAACAGGAGGACGGAGCAGGGACCCCCCAAACCATCCCAGACCCAACTGGGGACTCCACCTCCCAGGAGGGTTTTCCCTCCGTTGTGCCCGCGCCTCCTGGCAAGCGACACTGCAGGTGCTGCAGGACGGACAGGCAATCCCGAGCCCCAACTCCATCGCCTGCTGAGCGGGGGACAGGCAGGCTCGGGGGACAGGCAGGCGCGGGGGACAGGCAGCATTGGGGGACAGGCAGCATTGGGGGACAGGCAGACTCGGGGGACAGGCAGGCTCGGGGGACAGGCAGCATTGGGGGACAGGCAGCATTGGGGGACGGGCAGGCTCGGGGGACAGGCAGCCTCAGTCCCCAAAGGGCACCGCTGTGACATCCCTGACAAGGGGATGGGGGGGCCGTGGGCATCTCCCCCCATCCACATCGGGTCCCGGTGAATGTCCCCTGGCACAGGGGCACCCACAGCCCGAGGGGGCCGTGCCCTGGTGTGCGCCGGGCACCGGTTCCAGGCTCACGCCGTGGCCGCCCCCACGAGGAGCGGCAGCGGGAGGGACCCTCGGGGTCCGGGGGGTGCCCGAGGCACGGCCACTACCTGGCACTGCTGTGGGCTCAGCAGCCCCGGGGTCTTCCCCAGGGGTTGGCACTGTCTGGGGGTCGTCCTGAGGTGCCTCCTGACCCACGGGCTCACGGTCCGGAGCTTCAGAGATAAAAGGGCACCAGTTTAATTCCGAGTCCCCGCTGCCCCCGGGAATCCCAGTGCCCAACTTCCCAGCTCCTGGGGCTGAGGGGCGTGTACCCACCAGCAGGGATTTCCAGCAGCAAACCAAAGATGTCAGGCAGTTCTTTATCTGCCTGCCAGAAAACGTCCTCCGGTCCAGTTTCGTTCTGCGGACCTTAAGGGAAAGGATAAATGATTTCTGCCCCAGCGAGCCCTGGAAGCTGTGCCAGGGCTGCCCTGTGCCCCCTGTGGTGCCAGGGGGGCTCCAGTGCAGGGGCCAGCCGAGAAGGTGGGAAATTCCCTGTGCCCACAGCAGATCCCCCCCGTGCCACCCCTGTCCCGACGGAAGGGCACGGCAGGGAGGGGATCCTGGCACAGCCTGGGCACGGGTGGGCGCTCACACCTGGAGGAGATGCCTCGCTCGGGGTCGGGCTCTGAGCGGGCACCGTCCAAAGGGAGTCAAAGACCACGTAACCTCCAGGAGAGTCAGATCCAGGACCTGCTCCTCCAGCGCCTCCGGCCGCGTCTGTGGACACGAGGAAACGTTTCTCAAACATTTTCTGTGAAGAGGACGGAGCATTTCTCTGCACCTCCCGAGGTCTGACGGCAGCGACATGGAACGGCTCCGTGCCACTGCCTGTGCCCTGTCCCTGGAGGGCTGGGCTGGCAGGTGCCCGACCCGCGATGATCCAGAGCAAACCGTGCGGGAGCTCTCAGGAGAAAGAGGTTCCTGCAGCTGCCACCTGCTCGAATCTCAGCCCCAACGCCCCCGCTGGAGCTGCAGTGACTCTTGGAAGCAGAGAATGTGGGATGGGCCGCACATGCCACCGCGTCGGGGTCAGCCCTGAGCCCGACCCGTTCGCTCTTCGCGGCGCAGCTCAGCCCCGCCCGCAAAACTGCGGCCCGATGTCGTGCCAAGGGGGCACGAAACCCTGGGATTGGACAAAGATCATTTTTCTTGATCAGTCTGAGTGATACAGTGTCCAGTCTGAGTGATTCCGTGCCTGAGATGGCTTTGGTGGCCCCTTCCCCAGCCACATCAAACAGTTCCTGCACTCCAAGCAGAGGAAAGCAAAGCCCTCAGCCCCACTGGGCACAGCATCACTAACTCCTGAGCTCTGTGACTCAGCCCTGCAAACACAACCCAGCACAAAGATCTGACACCTCCATCCAGGTTGTGGGGAACTGTCAGGGGCTGTGAAGCACCAGCTTTTGCTGGGGTGGAAGATCTCCATGTACAAACCCAAGCTGTCCTCAAATTATTCCATCTCTTGGCTCCATGTAGGAAAGTAGCTTAATAATAATAATAAAAAGAACACAACCAAACTTCAAACAACCAGACCCTTTGAACTTTAACAGCAATCTTAGAACATTAGAACCCAAATGCCCGCTGAAGGCAACGCCCGTGGCACCCTCCACGCCGCCGGGTGTGCCCCCGCCGTGCCCACCTTACCTGCTCCGAGCAGCGCTGAGCCACGGCCCCGCACCGTCAGGGTTATCTGGGTATACAGCACCAGCAGCGCTGCCAGGGCTGCCCAGACTGCCAGGGCTCTCAGCAGGGCGGGCACGAAGCGGTTCTGCACCATGATGCTGCCTCGGAGTCACCACCGGAGTGGTGCCCGCAGCGCCTGCCCACCCTTGGGGACCGCAGCCCGGCTTTGTGACCTCAGGACGGGGTTCCACCGGCGACATTCCGCCGTCTGCAGGGCAGCCCCGGGCGTTCCACGGGTGCCCCAGGCTGGCACAGCCCTCCCCAGCATGTTCCACGGGTGCCCCAGGCTGGCACAGCTCTCTCCCAGCATGTTCCACAGGTGCCCCAGGCTGGCACAGCCCTCCCCAGCATGTTCCAGGGGTGCCCCAGGCTGGCACAGCCCTCCCCAGCATGTTCCAGGGGTGCCCCAGGCTGGCACAGCCCTCCCCAGTGTGTTCCCCAGCATGTGGCCAAAGTTGAGCCAATTAAGAATCGCAATCACAGCTCGGGGATAACATATTTGGGAATTTAGGAGTGTGGGGCAGTTGGAAATTCCAGCCACGGGATAAGAACACAGAGACCAAGGTGGGAGCAGGAGGAGGAGGGACCCCACAGACCCCCCTGCAGCCCACGGGGTGACCCCCAGGACAAGAGCAATGGCAGAACCACCACCTGCAAACCCCCATTCCCTGCTCCCTGGAACTGCTGGAAAGAGGGAGGAGTGGGTGGAGAAAGGTGTTAAGACTGATTTCTTACTTTTTAGTTTTATTACTTTTAGTTTTAGTTCTTCTCTTGTTAATAATAAATTTCAGTATTTAGCCACTCTGAATTTGCTTTGCCTTTCTCTCTCAGCTGTTTTTTTGCCTTTTCTCCTTTTCCTTTCCCTCTGGGAAAGGGGGCCCTGGAGCTTTGGGTGGACACCAGGTGGGAACCACCACAGGGACTCCTTTGGAAAGGCAGGAGAGAACGCTCCTTATGCAGTTTATGTTTGCTCCAAGCCGAGTTTGCAGAAGTGCTGCCCTCGCCCATCCCCTCTGGGTCGGGACAGTTGGGGGCAGCACAGCACCAAAACTCTGCCTTGGGTCAGTTGGGAAGGATTTAGTCGCTCAGTCAGCAAAAAGAATTGATTATTCTGATAAAAGCCAGGTTGGTTTGCCTGTCTCTGCTCTCTGGGCAGTGTTGGCCTTTCTCTGGGACTCAATAAAGCACAATTTTGCATCACTGTCCTGGTCCTAAGTGAGCGTGTGCTGAGGTGTCTGGTCTCAGGGGATGCTCCTTGCACTGGGTAAATATTTAAAAACCATGATGGAAATCCATTTTGTTTAATTAGTGCTTAAATTATGCTGGGGATTACCCAGAGCACAGGACATTTGTTTCCACAGTGAGCAGCTGCAGGCCAGTGTGGATGTGCAAAGTCTTGATGTGACAATAAAGTCAGAGCCCAGAGTTCTGCAGGACTCCAAATGCAGTTTATTTAGGGTGGAAGTGCCACCCTCCCCAAATGCAAAACCCAAATTCATGTGTTGGGAATGGAAGCCACAATTCCTTCCCAAATTCCCAGCTCTGCTGCTGGGGGTGTTTCCTGTGGAGCACTTGACAAATTTGGGCAGCCTCAGAGGTTGATTATGAATGATCTAATCCCGTGCTGGTGGCAGGAAAATAAAAATCAGGGCTGTTGTAAGGTCGGCAGCAACCTTTCTGTTCTTGTGCTTGTCATTGCCCTGGAATGGTTTAGCAAATGTTAGGAAATAAATTTAGGGGTTTGATCCGAGTTTAATGCAATTTCAATGTAATGTATCCATCCTCCTGATCTTTGTTTGCATTTCAGTCAAAGTGATGGGAAGGAGAGCTGAAGACCTGACTTGTAAAAGTTATTGCTTTGAAAATTTTCCATTTCTAAAGAACATTTCTCCCAAAAGACACCTACACTGGGGGAGAAAAGGGTTTCCTCCACTGTAATTAGCACTGAAAAACGCAGAATTTCCCAGTAATTTGTGCTTAAGGGTTCAATAACATTTTAAATGTCATAAGTTGTGGGGAAGGCAGGATGGAGAACATATTTATGCTGGGTTGCCAAACAGTGCTGATTAAAGCAGATGCTGGTGGTGTTTTGCTCCCACAGTTCTCTAAGCACAGACTGCAAACCCCTTTTGTCCAGGGCGTGTTTTCCACCAAAATCCCTCTGCAGAGGCCCAGGAGTCACAGAATTCCCTGCAAAGCAAAGGAGTCTTGCTTTGCTTTGGACTTTAAAACTCAGTTTTAGGCTGGTGAAAGAATCCCAGACTGGTTTGTGTTAGAAGGGACCTCAAAGCCCAACCAGTGCCCCCCCCTGCCATGGGCAGGGACACCTTCCACAGGCAGGGACACCTTCCACCAGCCCAGGTGGCTCCAACCTGGTCTTGGGCACTTCCAGGGATGGGAAAAAAGGCTTTTTATTTGGCTAAATTAAAGAACTAGGATTTTGATTTGGCTTCAGCACTAGATGGGGCTAAAGGACTAAAGAAGAAGCAAAAAAACAAACCACTGGCAGAGCGCCGGGTTGTGGAAACCCCCAGGAAAAGAGGAGGCAACCGATGGCCTTTCACTCACTCAGGTTTGGCCAGAAAGCAGAGCCTGGCTCTGCAGGTGGTGGGTTGTCAGCGCTCCTGAAAGGCCAGGGACACCCTGGGAGAAGGTTTGCACCTGGAAACCATGAGCAGGACACCCTGGGGGAAGGTTTGGACCTGTAAGCCACGAGCAGGACACCTTGGGAGAAGGTTTGCCCCTGAAAACCATGAGCAGGACACCTTGGGGGAAGTTTGCACCTGTAAACAGACCTGTTGGGTATCAGACAAGACAGGGAAACAACATGCCTTGTTCTCAAGCACAATATCCCTTGGCTGTCCCAATTAGGGATCTTTGTTGTCCTTACCAACCCTATGGCAAAATATCCCCATCAATCCCATGGCAAACTCTCCTTCCAGTCCCATGGCAAACTCTCCTTCCAGTCCTATGGCAAACTCTCCCCATCAATCCTAAGGCAAAGAGCAGCTTTTGCCTGTATTATACATACTTGTTGTTGAGTTCTGCTGAGATCTCTGCTCACAGAAAACTCCACAGTCCATATAATACATATTAGATATTACATATTATATATGTATGACATCTTATATATATATGTATTATATATCCTGTGGGTTTTTCTGAGGGCAGAGATCTCAGCAGAACTCCACAACCAGCTGCCTTCTCATTTGCCCTGCGAGTGGAGAAACCCTGAATGAAATTGCTCGTGGTTTAATGATTTGTATGGCATAAACAATCTTTTCCTTCTGTCAGTCCTGGGCCAATCTCAAATTGCTTGAGGATGTAAACATGAGCAAATACACCCAGACAATTTAAATTAAATGCCTAACGTACCTGGGGAGAGATTATCTGCTCTGCTTCTATCATTTCTCCTCTAAATGTACCAGCAGGGGCTCCTGTTTGTTGCTCAGGGGTTTATTGCACAAATACTTTAGTGGCAAGTCATAGCAGGGGGTGAGGGAAGGGGATTTTTTTGAGAGAAACACCAAAGAAACCCAGAAACCCTTTTAAACCTCCAGTTTTGTCACAGAAATAGAGAATATCCTGAGCTGGAAGGGACCCTCAAGGATCAGGGAAATGCTGGAGCAAGGAGTGTGAGGAAAGGCCCATGGACAGCAGGCAGAGCTGTGGGCAGCAAGGAAGGGCTCACTCCTTGGGGTAAGGAAAGGGGTTTGAGTGCACAGTGACCATTTCCCTCAGGGTGGTGCTGAACCAGCTCCAGTTTGAGTGTTCTGGGCTTTCTGACTCATCCAGGGGGCAGTTTTGGCACGGGAAGTTTTCCTTCCCTGCTTTGCCCACCTTGACTGGAAGTGGGATTGGGTTGTTGGTGTGGATCAGGGACTGCCTTTCTCTTGTGCTTGTGCAGAGAACTCTGGTCTTTGCCTCTTTATCCTCCCAAAGAAACTGTGGCTCTTCCCTGTGAGGGTGTTGAGGGGCTGGCATGGAATTCCCAGAGAAGC
This sequence comes from Formicarius rufipectus, assembly GCA_013399695.1. NCBI lineage: Eukaryota > Metazoa > Chordata > Aves > Passeriformes > Formicariidae > Formicarius > Formicarius rufipectus. Next base: position 106,981 of record VXAU01005352.1, read on the forward strand.
TGTGGCTGCCCCTGGATCCCTGGAATTGTCCAAGGCCAGGTTGGACAGGGCTTGGAGCACCCTGGCAGGTGGAAGGTGCCCTTGGCCATGGCAGGGGGTGAAATGGGACGATTTTTAGGGTCCTTCCAACCCGACCATTCTGTGATCCATCCTTTCCTTTGCCAACATTAAGGGCTTGAAACCATTTTAACTGGGTACCAAGGAGACAGTTTGCATCCAGCAAAAAAAAGGAGGACACTCAGGATGTCATGGCACAAGTGGCAACCTTGAATCCCAAACTTTGTGCTTCCCTGCAAACCAAGCACACAGTACCAAGGCCTCAAACCATTCCCTCTGGCTGTGCAGAGGGGACCTGGCACACTGACAGCACCAGGAGGAGTTTTGTGATCATCAGAGAAGCAATCAGGTCACTTCTTGGTGTATCCAGCTCTGAGGATGGTGGTTAATTACCAATTAGTGGCCATTCCTTTGAAAAGGGCCAATTAGGGGCCACTCCTCTGGAAAGGGAGGGGTGGGAAGGAGAGGAGCTCTGCGGGTGTCACCCTGGCTCTGGCACTGGGCATGCAGGAGCACCCCATCCCAGGGAGCAGCACCAAGGCTGATGCCGCCCCTGCTCCTGCCAGGCAAGGCTCAGTGGGAGCTCTGGACTTGGCTCAGGCAGCTCCTCAGGGCCAGGACTGGCCTCCAGGGGTGGCGTGTGGAGCAAGGTGGTGACACTCCAATGCACTTTGGGGAGGTCATTCTGGGTAGGGTTTCAGAAGAAGCCAGTGCTGCCAAGGCCACCACCAACCCATGGCCCCAAGTGCCACCTCCACAGGGATGGGGACTCCAGCACTGCCCTCTGGACAGCTCTTTCCAGGGAGAAATCGTCCCTGATCTCCATCCTAACCCTCTCCTGGTGCAACCTGAGGCTGTTCCCTCTTGTCCTGTCAATATTCTCTCCTGAAGCCAATTTCCCTCCTGGAGTTCTTCTGTTTTATCCTCTCTCTTGCTCTCCCAGGTGTCATTTAACAATGAAAAGTTCCCTATAAAAGTGCCTCTTACTCTTTGTGATGAAGGTGATAAACCTCCCCCTGGTCTCCTGTTGTTTTATTCTGTGATTTGCATTGGGGGAGGCAAAGGAAACCTTTCCATGAAGCTCCAGTGGATAAATCTCACTTTATTGGGTCCTATCAGGGCAAAACTGCTCTTGCCATGCCAGGTGCCTGAAATTAATAGGCTACAGGTTTAAAAAGAAGGAGAAAATTGCCAAGAATGTTCCATGTATTTGTTCCAGTCCTGAAAAGAGCTGATTTAATTAATCTCCCTTCATCAGGAGCAGAAAGCCTGGGTCTAATTGCAAGCTCAGAAGCATCAGTTGCCCAAGTGATTGGAGCGCAGTTAGAGAAGAAAGGGAGGAAAACGAGGCAGTGATGGATGTGGGTTTGTGGGGAGCTCTGTCTCGTTGCCTCGCCTGGAGAAGCAGTTGGAGAGAGGCTGCAAAGTAATAAAAGAAAATTAAAACACATAAAACTCTGCTAAAGTAACGTGGAAAAGCCTGTGTTGATCAAGGAGCAGGAGAGGAGGTGGGAAGTGGGGAGGGAAACACCTGGAGAAGAGTCACAGGCCAACCTCAAGCCTGTTGGGATCAACAGCACCGGGATGGATGGAGGTGGAGGACGTGATGTGGCCACCAGGGGTTGGGTTGGGCCATGAGGGGTTGAGTTGGGCCAAGAGGGGTTGAGTTGGGCCAAGAGGGGTTGAGTTGGGCCATGAGGGGTTGAGTTGGGCCATGAGAGGTTGAGTTGGGCCAAGAGGGGTTGAGTTGGGCCATGAGAGGTTGAGTTGGGCCAAGAGGGGTTGAGTTGGGCCATGAGAGGTTGAGTTGGGCCA